>CANNZV010000988.1:0-234304 GCA_947561585.1 Caprella mutica
GTACTATCCTAGACCTTATTTATATTATATTACGTACTATCCTAGATCTTATTTATATTATATTACGTACTATCCTAGACCTTATTTATATTATATTACGTACTATCCTAGACCTTATTTATATTATTACGTACTATCCTAGACCTTATTTATATTATATTACGTACTAACCTAGACCTTATTTATATTATATTACGTACTATCCTAGACCTTATTTATATTATATTACGTACTATCCTAGACCTTATTTATATTATATTACGTACTATCCTAGATCTTATTTATATTATATTACGTACTATCCTAGACCTTATTTATATTATATTACGTACTATCCTAGACCTTATTTATATTATATTACGTACTATCCTAGACCTTATTTATATTATATTACGTACTATCCTAGACCTTATTTATATTATATTACGTACTATCCTAGACCTTATTTATATTATATTACGTACTATCCTAGACCTTATTTATATTATATTACGTACTATCCTAGATCTTATTTATATTATATTACGTACTATCCTAGACCTTATTTATATTATATTACGTACTATCCTAGACCTTATTTATATTATATTACGTACTATCCTAGACCTTATTTATATTATATTACGTACTAACCTAGACCTTATTTATATTATATTACGTACTATCCTAGACCTTATTTATATTATATTACGTACTATCCTAGACCTTATTTATATTATATTACGTACTATCCTAGATCTTATTTATATTATATTACGTACTATCCTAGACCTTATTTATATTATATTACGTACTATCCTAGACCTTATTTATATTATATTACGTACTATCCTAGACCTTATTTATATTATATTACGTACTATCCTAGACCTTATTTATATTATATTACGTACTATCCTAGACCTTATTTATATTATATTACGTACTATCCTAGACCTTATTTATATTATATTACGTACTATCCTAGACCTTATTTATATTATACAGTATATGGGCCAAAATTTTTTTTCGCTTTTTCAAATACTTGTAAATCGTTAGCAAATGGACGAAAACACTGTATCTTGGCCTCTTTTTCTCCATCTCTCATTGTACTATTAACAGGTGAAAATTTTTTGAACTGATGGACATAGTTTAAGAACAGGTAAGCAAAGAGTGAGGGTGACTTATTTTGTCATTGCGCGAAGGTTATTCTTAGAGCTAACTCTGTGATTTTACTTACTAGAAGGCAGTGAATGAAGGAAAAATAATATAATGGTAGACATTTTAATACAGGGTACTTAAACTTCTTCCTTGGAAACTATTTGGAAATTGAATAACTTCAGTAACACTTTGTTGATCTTATTGAAATTTTCACTCTGAATATTCCTTCTTCGCTTATTCATTGCATGGCTAAGGCCCGTTTCACACATGCATTTTTACAACGCGGAAAAGAAGCTCTTCTTAAAATGTGTTTACACTGATGAAGAAATCACATTAAATTTTACTTCAGCGATGAAAAAATGCAAGTGTGAACACATTTTAAGAAGAACTTATTTTCCGCGTAGTTGAAATTGCATGTGTATTGCGGGCCTTAAACATATAATTAACAAGCGAAGAAGGAATATTCAGAGTGAAAACTTCAATGAGATCAAAATGTCACTGAAGTTGTTCAATTTCCAAATAGTTTGCAAGGAAGAAGTGTAAGTACCTTGTATTATAATGTCTACCATTATAATTTTTTCCTTTTATTCACTGCCTTTTAGTAAGTAAAATCACAGAGTTAGCTCTAAGAATAACCTTCGCGCAATGACAAAAATAATTACCCTCACTCTTTGCTTACCTGTTCTTAAACTATGTCCATCAGTTCAAAATTGTTTTTACCTGTTAATAGTACAATAAGAGACGGAGAAAGAGAGACCAAGATAAAGTTTTTCCGTCAATTGGCTAACGATTTACAAGTATTTGAAAAAGCGGAAACAATTTTGTGGCCCATACCGTATAACGTACTAATTAATTTACTTATTTTTCCTTCGAAGCCTGGAGAAGACCTTCAATTTAAACATGAAGAATTATAGGTATAGTTTCAATATCAGTTAAAGTAATAAACTGATTTCAATCTAATAGAGGCTTACTTTCCTTTGTTTCTGAACTATGTTGTTGTGTAATATTTATCTACATTAGTTAACTTGTGTTTCCTCTTGTCTGTTGGAATCGACATCAGTTCGGACAGCAATGGAGAGGGAGTCACATCAAACTTAGTGTCATTCTTCAACGCTATTTCTCTAACAGAGTCCATGTTAGGTTTATCAGGCACTCTCTCGGAATTCAATTTGTAGTCTTGTCTGAAATCCAAATGGTAAGTTGAATAATATAATATACTACATAATTTAATATTCATTTTCACTTTGCAAAATTTATTTTTGACTTTTTAGTCTACATTAATTAACGGTAAACTAAGTTAAACAAAATAACTCGTTTTGCGGTGAATTTACCATACGGTGAATTGAGTTGCGGTGAGCTTACCGCTCACCGTTATGATAGAACATTGAAGAATTCCTAACGTTACCTGGCACTGCTTTTCTTCGAAGAACAAGAGCAATCAGACAGACGAGTCATCGTATCACCGTTCCTCCAAATCAAAGACAGATGGACGCAGAAAAAAAACACCAGCAACAGTTTTGGTTGACGTATGAGTGTCGAGTAAAATACTACCATTAAAATGAGAATGAGCATTTGTAGTTGTCTGAAAAATGAGAAATGTGATATTAGAATAATGAATGAGAATGATAAAAACAGGACATGTATAGTCGGTAAATTGCTCGAAAAGAATTGATCGAAAAGCAATTGCTCGAATGAACAATAATTCGAAAGACAATTGCTCGAAAAGCAATTGCTCGAATGAACAATTGCTCAAAAAGCAATTGCTCGAATGAACAATTGCTCGAAAAGCAATTGCTCGAATGAACAATTGCTCGAAAAGCAATTGCTCGAATGAACAATTGCTCGAAAAGCAATTGCTCGAATGAACAATTGCTCGAAAAGCAATTGCTCGATAGACAATTGCTCGAAAAACATTTGCTCGAACGAACAATTGACCGAAAGAACAATCGCTCAAATAATATAAGATAAATGAAATAGTTATTATCGAATACTAATTAGAAACAAGGACGATTAGATGCAGCAAATCGATGAGATTCCACTTCATTATTAACTGACTTTCGGCAATATTTATGTAATTAAAAATTGCTCAAATAATCAAATTTTGAATAGTAGAAATAAGAAAAACAGGAAGATAATAATTTAAAAAACAGAATTATGATTGATAGTAATTAGCGATGAATAATATGAAATACAGTTATTATAAATTATCAATTAGATACCAGGACGATTAGGTGCAGCTAACTTGTTGATTATCTTTCTTTTATTAATTTGATCATTCGAGCAATTGTTCGTTCGAGAAATTGAAATTGTTTTTCGAGCAATTGTCTTTCGAGCAATTATTCATTCGAGCAATTATTCATTCGAGCATTTGTTCATTCGAGCATTTGTTCATTCGAGCATTTGTTCATTCGAGCAATTTACCTATGTAGAACTGTATATCCCGATCGGAAAGTTATGGTGAGTCCATAGAATAATAAATTGGGTGGATAGAAAGGAAAAGAGACGATATGTTATCTATAAGATTTAGAGTATATGGAAATTTAATTTTAATATATACTTGGTATACACACTATTTTTTTAATAAACTTAGAAAAACTTATATAATAAAACAAGATCAAAGTCGTATATGACTGGTTACAGTGATTCAGTTAATGTCATTTATAAGTGGTGGAGAAGGTATGCGATCTACGAGTGTCGGTCATCTAGCTTATCATACATCACTTGTGTATACATTTTAAGAAATCATTCAACTGAACGCAGGCAAAATAGGAGAGTAAATTCATCTATACAGGGTGAACGACAAAAAGATACATGAATTTAATTGCTTATAACTTTGGAACAAATCGAAATATTTCAGTTCTCTTTTCTGCAATATGTTCTATAAAGTGTTTTTCATCACTCTATCAAATAGCGTTATATTGATCATTTCTCTCTTCTCAGCGATGTGTTTGAAATCAGTGGTAAAAAGGTAAGTTGCACAAACAGTTTTCCAGGTAAAAATCATTGTTTTCAAATTTACAACGTTGTATAAATTATTTATAAAAGTGTACAAAATTAACCTCCATTTCATTGACATTAACGTACAATATAATGATCTATTCGAAATGGTGACCCCTATCGTGTCAGGGCTCTTATGATTGACTCAGGATTTTGTAGACTACAATTTCACACGTGATTTTATTCATCAGGTCATCCTTAAGTGGATATAATTAGACATTTTTCTTTAACCCCCTCACAGAAATTTAATTAAAAGGTATGAGATCTGATATTCTGGGAAGCCATTCAATGCTAGGCCTATATCCAATTGCCATTATTCTGTGGCAGAACTGTTTTTGTAAATAATTTTCAACTAAGATGATCGCTACCACCAGATCTAATTAAAGTGTTATTCCCATATAAAATATAAGTTTCGGGATAATTTCTCAATTCAAAAGTTGCAAACAATTCTACATCATAAAAAAGTGTGTAACAAAATAGAAACAGTATTTTTAAGATTTAGTATGATTTTTACATGGAAAACTGTCTGACCTTTTTACTACTAATTTTCAAACAACGCTGGGATAGAAATATTATAATACCAATTTTACCGCCTTTGCTAGAGTGATAAAAAACACTTTTCTGTACATAAGACAAAACACAGAACCAAATTATCTTGTTTAGTTAAGCAGGTAAATTCAGGTTTACTTACTTTCTTGTGATCCACCCTGTATATATTTTCAGAATGGTGGAATTTTCCATGATGGAATCTTCCTGGTGGAATTTTCCACGGAGGAATTTACCGGTCACGAAACGAACGAACATACAAACGAACATACGTACACAAGAATCAGTTGGGTGGTATGTCTAAAAACTTATCATTAATTAACCATGTAAAAAGTTATCTTGGGACCCAACTTATCATCGATGGGAATTAAGAACGGCTCAGCTTTATCATCTATGAGTATTATATAAGAGTTACCCAACATAATCATCGATGTAAATGTCGATATAGGTATAATTCAGTATTCATTATCAGTGTCCAGATTAAATAGATTTATTAGAGAGGATCCAACTTAATTATCCATGAAGATTTCGACCAGAGTGGAATAAATTAGAACATTGAATTAATCGGATCAATCTCTACAGAAAAATGAAAAGATAATAACATTTTCCGTATATTTCATTACTCATAACAATAATAATTAATTATAAGATTTCTAGGAAGGAAACAAATATCTCGAATTAAAATTAAAACGGGCACTCATAGAGTGCATACCTTCACCGCTGATTAAAAATGAGTTCACTTTGACCTTGACCTTTGACCCGATCACTCCCAAAATCTAACCAAATGTTTCCTTGATAATGACCAATTGTCGCAACAAATTTCAGGCATTAAGTTGGTTGAAAAGTTTTAAAATTACAAAATGAAATTGACTTTTGACCTTGACCTTTGACCTTATCGCTATCAAAATATAATTAAAGTGTTCCTGAACAATAAAAAAATTCAACAATTAACAGTATGAATAAATCCGATCAGAACATAACTTTCCACAATTTTGCAAAGAGAATAATGCGTAGTAACTCATAGTTTATCTCTTCTTATTCCAGTGAAAAATTACCAGAGAATAAGGCAATTTCCATCAATCTTAATTTCCATCAATTTCCATCAATCTTAATTTCCATCAATTTCCATCAATCTTAATTTCCATCAATTTCCATTAATCTTAGTCTTAATTACTATTTAAAATAGGAAATATATTCGAGTGACTATTTAAACTGTTAAAATACAATATCTTTTAAAATACATTTGAAAATTGTGAATAAAATATGTATCAAAAATCGTGACCGGTAATTTGCCTCCCGGTAATTTGAACCCCGGTAATATTTGATTACATGATGATGCACTACATCACAACTGCTGAAAAAAAGACAACTGTCGCAGCCACATCAGAATTATCAAACGTTATAAAAATAAACTAATGAATTTATCCTAAAATCTTGTAACATAGTTAAATAAAATTGATATAATATCTAATTAAGTGAATAAAATAACGGGGCTCAAATTATCAGAGGTCAAATTACCAGAGGTCAAATTACCAGAGGTCAAATTACCAGGGGGTCAAATTACCAGATGTCAAATTACCAGAGGGCCAAATTACCAGATGTCAAATTACCAGAGGTCAAATTACCAGAGGGTCAAATTACCAGATGTCAAATTACCAGAGGTCAAATTACCAGAGGTCAAATTACCAGAAGTCAAATTACCAGAGGTCAAATTACCAGATGTCAAATTACCAGAGGGTCAAATTACCAGATGTCAAATTACCAGAGGTCAAATTACCAGAGGGTCAAATTACCAGATGTCAAATTACCAGAGGTCAAATTACCAGAGGTCAAATAACCAGAGGTCAAATTACCAGAAGTCAAATTACCAGATGTCAAATTACCAGAGGTCATATTACCAGAGGTCAAATTACCAGAGGTCATATTACCAGAGGTCATACTACCAGAGGTCAAGTTACCAGAGGTCATATTACCAGAGGTCAAATTACCAGAGGTCAAACTACCAGATGTCAAATTACCAGAGGGTCAAATTACTAGATGTCAAATTACCAGAGGTCAAATTACCAGGGGGTCAAATTACCAGAGGTCATATTACCAGATGTCAAATTACCAGAGGGTCAAATTACCAGATGTCAAATTAACAGAGGGTCAAATTTCCAGATGTCAAATTACCAGAGGTCAAATTACCAGAGGTCAAATTACCAGAAGTCAAATTACCAGAGGTCAAATTACCAGATGTCAAATTACCAGAGGTCATATTACCAGAGGTCATATTACCAGAGGTCATACTACCAGAGGTCAAATTACCAGAGGTCATATTACCAGAGGTCAAATTACCAGAGGTCAAACTACCAGATGTCAAATTACCAGAGGGTCAAATTACTAGATGTCAAATTACCAGAGGTCAAATTACCAGGGGGTCAAATTACCAGAGGTCATATTACCAGATGTCAAATTACCAGAGGGTCAAATTACCAGATGTCAAATTACCAGAGGGTCAAATTTCCAGATGTCAAATTACCAGAGGTCAAATTACCAGAGGGTCAAATTACCAGATGTCAAATTACCAGAGGTCAAATTACCAGAGCTCAAATTACCAGTAGTCAAATTACCAGAGGTCAAATTACCGATGGTCATATTACCAGAGGTCAAATTACCAGAGGTCATATTACCAGAGGTCAAATTACCAGAGGTCATATTACCAGAGGTCATACTACCAGAGGTCAAATTACCAGAGGTCAAATTACCAGAGGTCAAATTACCAGAGGTCATATTACCAGTAGTCAAATTACCAGAGGTCAAATTACCAGAGGTCATATTACAAGAGGGCAAATTACCAGTAGTCAAATTACCAGAGGTCAAATTACCAGAGGTCATATTACCAGAGGTCAAATTACCAGAGGTCATATTACCAGAGGGTCAAATAACCAGATGTCAAATTACCAGAGGTCAAATTACCAGAGGTCAAATTACCAGAGGTCAAATTACCAGAGGTCATATTACCAGAGGTCAAATTACCAGATGTCAAATTACCAGATGTCAAATTACCAGAGGTCATATTACCAGAGGTCAAATTACCAGAGGTCATATTACCAGAGGTCATACTACCAGAAGTCAAATTACCAGAGGTCATATTACCAGAGGTCAAATTACCAGAGATCAAATTACCAGAGGTCAAATTACCAGAGGTCAAATTACCAGAGGTCAAAATTATTACCAGAGGTCATATTACCAGTGTGTCAAATTACCAGAGGTGATATTACTAGAGGTCAAAGAACCAGGGTGTCAAATTAGCAGAGGTCATATTACCAGAGGTCAAATTACCAGAGGTCATATTACCAGAGAATCAAATTACCAGAGGTCAAATTACCAGAGGTCATATTACCAGAGGTCAAATTTCCAGAGGTCATATTACCAGAGGATCAAATTACCAGAGGTCAAATTACCAGAGGTCATATTACCAGATGTCGAATTACCAGAGAGTCAAATTACCAGAGGTCATATTACCAGAGGTCAAATTACCAGAGGTCAAATTACCAGAGGGTCAAATTTCCAGAGGTCATATTACCAGAGGATCAAATTACCAGAGGTCAAATTACCAGAGGTCAAATTACTAGAGGTCATATTACCAGATGTCAAATTACCAGAGGGTCAAATTACCTGTGGTCATATTACCAGAGGTCAAATTTCCAGAGGTCAAAATACCAGAGGTCAAATTACCAGAGGTCATATTACCAGATGTCAAATTACCAGAGGTCAAATTACCAGAGGTCAAAATACCAGGGGGTCAAATTACCAGAGGTCAAAATACCAGAGGTCATATTACCAGATGTCAAATTACCAGAGGGTCAAACTACCAGAGGTCATATTACCAGAGGTCAAATTACCAGAGGTCAAATTACCAGAGGTCAAAATACCAGGGGGTCAAATTACCAGAGGTCAAATTACCAGAGGTCAAATTACCAGAAGTCATATTACCAGTAACCGGAAAATTGTCCATTAAACGCAAAATAATTAATTAAATGGAACAAAATATTATGATAAATGTTTTGGTATAAAGTAGTTTAATGTATGTAGGTGATACTACATAGTTAATATACTTTATTGTATTCATTATAAAGTTTGTTGTATAATTTAATGGTGTGTTGTATAATCTAATGGTGTGTTGTATAATCTAATGGTGTGTAGTGTATAATCTAATGGTGTGTTGTATAATATAATGGTGTGTTGTATGATCTAATGGTGTGTTGTATAATCTAATGGTGTGTAGTATAATCTAATGGTGTGTTGTATAATCTAATGGTGTGTTGTATAATCTAATGGTGTGTTGTATAATCTAATGGTGTGTAGTATAATCTAATGGTGTGTTGTATAATCTAATGGTGTGTTGTATATTCTAATGGTGTGTTGTATAATCTAATGGTGTGTTGTATAATCTAATGGTGTGTTGTATAATCTAATGGTGTGTTGTATAATCTAATGGTTTGTTGTATAATCTAATGGTGTGTTGTATAATATAATGGTGTGTAGTATAATCTAATGGTGTGTTGTATGATCTAATGGTGTGTTGTATAATCTAATGGTGTGTTGTATAATCTAATGGTGTGTAGTATAATATAATGGTGTGTTGTATGATCTAATGGTGTGTTGTATAATCTAATGGTGTGTTGTATAATCTAATGGTGTGTTGTATAATCTAATGGTTCGTTGTATAATCTAATGGTGTGTTGTATGATCTAATGGTGTGTAGTATAATATAATGGTGTGTTGTATGATCTAATGGTATGTTGTATAATATAATGGTGTGTTGTATAATCTAATGGTGTGTTGTATAATCTAATGGTGTGTTGTATAATCTAATGGTGTGTTGTATAATCTAATGGTGTGTTGTATAATCTAATGGTGTGTTGTATAATATAATGGTGTGTTGTATAATATAATGGTGTGTTGTATAATCTAATGGGGTGTTGTATAATCTAATGGTGTGTTGTTAACAGAGTGCATAGTGTTGACAGATCTGGAATTAAGAGAAACAATGGGAGTCGCTCCGAAGATTTGTTTTCACCATTTGTGAATGAGATCAAAGAAATGCGTATCCAATCAATTATCGCAAGAGAAAATATTCAATACAGGCATCCTTCGCTTTAGTTACCAAATCACAACTCAGTTTAGTTACCAAACAGTAACTGAAGCGAATGAAAGTAACAAGAAATTTATAATTGTCACTCCTTAATTTAGACCTCATTTTCTATGAGTAATAGAAAGCAAATTTATTATTAGATTAAAATGTATACAAGCATATTATTAATAATATACAGTCTTTCATTGTTTGTGACTGTGATGAAAAAGTTTAAAGTCGTGCATTTATTAAATGTTTTAAAATCGATCCATAGCTTAACTCTCACTCAGTATAGGTGAGTAATTAATAGATACTTACACTTTTATAATTATTGTGCAGCATTTAACAAACAGCAATTTTATGTTCTATGAAATAATTTTGGTAGTAGGGAACTAAGTTCCAAGTTATTGGTTGGTTCTACAATTTCGGACACATAAGAAAAGAAAATATTATAATTATTATTTAACTTCTATTCTAATTGGTATCATGGATACCAATCGAAATAAAAGTTAGATAATGATTAATGAAAGATTTTTACGTGTTCGAAAATATGGAACTGTGCAATAGCACGGAACTTACCCTAAAATGTGACATGTTGAATCTCGAAACCAATTGCTTCTAATAACCTCATCTGGATTATAATTTTTTTTATAGTTACAGTGAAATAATAACAGAAAATTGTCTCCGTTTGCTATGTCTACGAACGGTTCTTATTTCGAATCATGACTCGAAATAAGAACCACTTTTACTAAAGTGATTTCTACTTAAAGCGAGTCTTACCTGTAATATTATATAAGTTCGAAAGACCAAGAGGATAGTTTTGGTAAATTTAAATACACAAAAGCACCGTCAGTGTAACATGGATAAAAACAGACTCTGACAAAATGGTGGGTCTGGACGAATTTAATAAATGGAGCGATAAGTACCTTAAAAACTTATTCTAGTGAGGTGTTGTTTGTGTCACTTGATAGAATGAGTTAAGATACATAATATTATATGAAATTTGCGACGCTTCACCTTCTATTATATCATTTTAAGCAATTCTAAAATGAATTTTCGGCTAAACCTATTTTCCCTCTCAGAACTTCGTTATAAAAAGCCCTCAAAAACACGTATGGTACATAGATAGAGCTCTCTTTTCTTTATATTCATAATTAGGTAACACTTTACATATCATTATATATCAGAAGCTTTTTAATTGATCTCAATTTTTCCAAAAAATGTGATCTAACATTATTAGGCCTTCTCTTGGCTTCTATCTTCACCTGCAAGAGTGATTTTAACTTTTTGATATTTTGTGAATATTTCGAAAAGGAAGCCATGGAATGCCATGAAATATTTATCTATACTAGATTACTCCATGATACAAGTTTTGTTGAAGTTTCAAGTACATGGGCTCTACACTTTCAACGTAGGAATTCTTTTAATTTCTCAATCAGATATCAATTTTTACAACAAAATTAGGTTTGGCCGAATCAGGGATTCTCAACTGAATTAAGCTCCAATAAGAGATTGAGCACTTGTTTGAAGTATCGTATATGCAAGACTACACATTGGTGAATACAAAAAAATAAGAATTAAGCCGATCGGAGTTCAAAAACTGCATGAAGTCATCTCATATGAATATAGAGGTTTGGCAGGAAGCGGCAATTGTTTTCGTCTAAACCCGTTTAAGAGAATGCGATGACATGTGACATTTAATGGTCAATTTTATTTCAAAATGTATTCAATACTGGATCTATACGAACTGTTCATGTTACAAATAATTTTTTTTTTCAATCACAGGCTTGAATGATTCCTAATAGCAAAGAATAAGTTTCATTCTGTCAAACCTAATTATGTTGCAACAGAAGATGCGAATGAATATGGATTCAGAATAGAGGGGTCACTCACATTCCTCTCATTTATAGAAGAGAGGGGTCTCTCACACTCCTCTCATTTATAGAAAAGAGGGGTCTCTCACACTCCTCTCATTTATAGAAAAGAGGAGTCTCTCACACTCCTCTCATTTATAGAGGAGAGGGGTCTCTCACACTCCTCTCATTTATAGAAGAGAGGAGTCTCTCACACTCCTCTCATTTATAGAAGAGATGAGTCTCTCACACTCCTCTCATTTATAGAAGAGAGGAGTCTCTCACACTCCTCTCATTTATAGAAGAGATGAGTCTCTCACACTCCTCTCATTTATAGAAGAGATGAGTCTCTCACACTCCTCTCATTTATAGAAGAGAGGGGTCTCTCACACTCCTCTCATTTATAGAAGAGATGAGTCTCTCACACTCCTCTCATTTATAGAAGAGAGGAGTCTCTCACACTCCTCTCATTTAAAGAAGAGAGGAGTCTCTCACACTCCTCTCATTTATAGAAGAGAGGAGTCTCTCACACTCCTCTTATTCATAGAAGAGAGGAGTCTCTCACACTCCTCTTATTCATAGAAGAGAGGAGTCTCTCACACTCCTCTCATTTATAGAAGAGAGGAGTATCTCACACTCCTCTCATTTATGGAAGAGAGGAGTCACATACGTTATATCATTATATATCAAAAGCTTTTTAATTGATCTCAATTTTTCCAAAAAATGGGAGTTAACATTATTAGGCCTTCTGTTGGCTTCTATCTTCACCTGGAAGAGTGATTTGAACTTTTTGATATTTTGTGAATATTTCGAAAGGGAAGCCATGGAATGCCATGAAATATTTATCTATACTAGATTACTCCATGATACAAGTTTTGATAAAGTTTCAAGTACATAGGCTTCTTACTTTCCACGTAGGAATTCTTTTAATTTCACAATCAGGTATCAATTTTTGCAACAGAATTGGGTTTGGCCGAATCAAGCCGTCTCAACTGAATTAAGTTCCAATAAGAGATTGAGCACTTGTTTGAAGCATCGTATAAGCATAAGTACACATTAATGAACACAAAAAATATTGAATTAAGCCGATCGAAGTTCAAAACTGCATGAAGTCATCTTATATGAATATAGAGGTTTGGCAGGAAGCGGCAATTGTTTTCGTCTAAACCCGTTTAAGAGAATGCGATGACATGTGACATTTAATGGTAAATTTTATTTCAAAAAGTATTCAATACCGGATCCTTATGAAATGTTCATGATACAAATAAAAAAAAATTTCCACTCACAGGCTTAAACAATTTTAAATAGCAAAGAAGTTTCATTCTGCCAAACCCAATTATGTTGCAACAGAAGATGCGAATGAATATGGATTCAGAGTTCTATAAGAGAGGAGACACACTCCTTTTATTTAAAAAAGAGAGGAGTCTCTCAAACTCCTCTCATTTATGGAAGAGAGGAGTCTTTCACACTCCTCTCATTTATAGAAGAGAGGAGTTACTCACAATCTTCTCATTTCTAGAAGAGAGGAGTCTCTCACACTCCTCTCATTCATAGAAGAGAGGAGTCTCTCACTCTCCTCTCATTTATAGAAGAGAGGAGTCACTCACACTCCTCTCTTTTATAGAAGAGAGGAGTCTATTACACTCCTCTCATTTATAGAAAAGAGGAGTCTAATACACTCCTCTCATTCATAGAAGAGAGGAGTCTATCACACTCCTCTCAATTATAGAAGAGATGAGTCTCACACTCCTCTCATTTCTAGAAGAGAGGAGTCTATCACATTCCTCTCATTTATAGAAGAGAGAAGTCTCACACTCCTCTCATTTCTAGAAGAGAGGAGTCTATCACACTCCTCTTATTCATAGAAGAGAGGAGTCTATCACACTCCTCTCATTTATAGAAGAGAGGAATCTCTTATACTTCTAAATCTATTAAAATTTGTCTAATGCGCGATATAGTAACGGTTAACCACATTTCCAATGAATAAAACACTTCCTATATGGCAACATATACCAATACAACCATCTGGATTAATAATTCAGTACTTGGCATCTCAATAATACGAATTGGCAACTCACTTTTCTCTCGTTCAAACCTTAAGTATCAGAACACAACATTAATCCAATGACGTCATTCGACTGAACCCACTTCCTTCGTCTAAAACTAACAAGAGTTGGATCAAACCTGAAATTGTTCTGCCAAACCCACAACCGTTCTTTGAAACCTGAAAAAATTCGTCTAAGCCTTAAATTTTTCTATGAAACCTGCTACTGTCAGAATAACAACACACCATTAGATTATACAACACACCATTAGATTATACAACACACTATTAGATCATACAACACACCATTAGATTATACAACACACCATTAAATTATACAACACACCATTAGATTATACAACACACCATTAGATTATACAACACACCATTAAATTATACAACACACCATTAGATTATACAACACACCATTAGATTATACAACACACCATTAGATTATACAACACACCATTATATTATACAACACACCATTAGATTATACAACACACCATCAGATTATAAAACAAGTTAGTTACAATGTAAATCACTATCCTATGTAACACATTTATCAAAAATAATGTAAATGTACATCAGGAAAACTAATAATCTGCACAGCAACTGATGAGTATATCGAACAATATCTTTTGTCAATAATCTTAATTACTATTCTTATTTATAGAACTGTTATCAAGTCATAAAGAAAGTCTGTAAAGGATTCTTGAATAAATTATAATATTTTAATGTAAATAAATTTCAAAGGTTTAATATGTTTAAAGCACAATTATTCAAATTGAATTTTTGTAACAAATAAATAGACTAATTTTAAATTTGGAAATTTCAACAATTTACAAAAAATAGCAGTTAAGAATCTTAACTGTTATGTATGGATTATAATTTCATGTAGTTTATTAAGACGAAGAGATTAAAAGTCTAGGTAGATTTCACAGGGGAACCAATGTGAATAAAGGAATAAAAAAAATACTATTTAACCCTTTCGATCAACGTGCCCAGCCTATTCTTTTTATCAGACATCAAAATCATTGATGTTACTAGGCCATAGACGTTTGCAGACGATGGTTGTTACTATACGATAGACGTTGCTAGGCGACTAACGTAGCTACTACCTCCAAGGTAATAGTCTGTTTCCATGCTACCATAGAGTCAGCTCTGTTTTGTCCATTGCTGATCTTTAGGATACTATCTACTTTCATCCTGTAGTGCTCTCACTCCCAAATGCTATAGCCATCCTTTGACGATGGGCACTGGAGCTGTGTGTGGGGAGTGGACTTCAAAAACAAATTGCTCTAAAATAGCTCGGTAGAAAATAGGTAGAGTAACTTTCAGGGAAAATACCCAATATCAATGATTCCCCCGAAAGTAACTCCAAAAGTATATAGCCATATCAAAATGATGCCAATTATTCATAAATTAGAACACATGTGACCTAATATATGAAAGCGCACACATGTGTTCTAATCGTGCATGGATACTTCGTCCACGGACATCTCGTCAGTAGTGTAGGTTCAGGGTGTTTACTACACGTGGTGATGTTGCAAGGCTATAATTAGGACGTGGTAATGTTGCATGGCTATAATTAGCATATTCGCGTGGGGTGATCGAGGGGTGAGATTGACAGGTGGGGAGATTGATGAGTGAAAAGGATGGTTTTTATATAATTCTGTGTTAAATTGTTACATAGAAAAAAGGATAGTTTGATAGGTGTAATAAATGTGTTGATGAAATATATATATGAAAGTTTGGTGTAATATCTAAGATGTGTAATTGTGAATTTATTTGTTATATAGAAAAAAAAGGAGTGTGTGACAGATGAGTAATGATTTATTTGAAAAGGGTAGTAATATATTTTTTCCAATCGTTATGATTTCAATGTGATATACATAGAATTAGTATTAATTAAATAAATAGAAATGAAATAGAAGTGTTTAGTATATGGAGCCAACACAAATTGACATAGTTCACCCAATTAAATTTTCTTTCTAAACGCACCATATAGAAAACGATAGAATGAACAGAGGTGGGGTATACTGTTCTAAAAAAATTCAAATGTTATTATTATAATATAGACGGGTTGAAAAGGCTAGTAATTTTTTTTTTTTCCATTCGTTATGATTTCAATCTGCTATACATAGAATTAGTATTAATTAAATAAATATCATAGTTCACACAATTAAATTTTCTTTCTAAATGTACCATATAGAAAACGATAGAATACACAGAGGATGGTATACTGTTCTAAAAATATTTTTAAATAAAGTTTATATGAAATAATATTATTTAAGATATAATGTAGGCTTCTTCCGTCCATCCTTCCATCTTCTTAGAGTCCAAGAGGTGCTGTGCAGAGCAGATTTAATAAAATAACATACACCTCCTATGACCGCCAATTTGACTTTAAACAAGTTAGTGATCAGAGGAGGCGAATATATTTTATTATTTTCTCACAGAAGATCCAGCTACTTAATGCTAAAGAAATTTTCTAAATCAACTTAAAAGTATATTACATTAAAAAGACATTTTCTATATATTACAATGAATTCACCAACACTGAAAATCATCTTAAAAGTATATTACATTAAAAAGACATTTTCTATATATATATATATATATTACAATGAATTCACCAACACTGAAAATCATCTTAAAAGTATATTACATTAAAAAAGACATTTTCTATCTATATATTACAATGAATTCTCTAACACTGAAAATTAATACATTAATTTAAAAAAAAAGAAATTGAACATTTTAAAAGTAAATGTGTATTATAGAAAATTCCTAATTCTTAATTCTATACACCTCTTTATTTTAAAAATAAGATCTTTCAGATGTTTCTCCATATTCTCCAGGAAGCTGTAGGCTATCACCTTTCTGTAAGTTAACAACTCTCTTCAATAACACATGTGTTGTAAGAATTTTCACTGTCGTGGCATCTATAACCATTCTTGATGGATGAGTCGAGTTAAGAAACATTATAACATAACTTCCGTTGAGACGAAATACTTCAATTGCAGATGGAAACTGTCTTATCGTGAACGAAAGTTCATCATTTGTTTCAGGAAATCTGAATCTTAATGATTGTAAAAACATTAAGAAGCTATGAATAGAAAATGGAATCCACGAATCCAAGTATTTAAACTTGACTCGGTCATATTGTGAATCATATGATATATCAAAATCTCCAATATTAAAGAGCTGTGTGATTGTCATGTTGGTCAGTTGATTCACACGAGAACACTAATTAGCTTCTCACCTAAGAGGCGGTGATTAGGTTACAGAAGGCCTACCCCCCATCGCTTGACTCAGACATGTACATACATACACACAGAAGGGGAGAGACTCATTGAGGGCATACAACATCACACAGTTTCAAACAAGTGTGTATATGAAAGACAATGTGTGGTGCGTGTAACCTTGCAATCTTGTTTAAAATTTATGTGATTATATGAAAAGTGTGCCTATTTATTGAAAATTATTGTTTTTTTCATTACAGATGAAAATTTTGACCCGTGTTCCTCGTATGGAAAAAAACATAAATTAGATAATGGTAAGCCTACTCATGATAATAACGATACAACTAATGTACAATTATATATTTCATTTATTGAATTATATTTTATTACAGAACAAAATTTTGAATCATCTCCATCCCTTGAAAAAAAATGTAAATTGGGGAGTGGTAAGTTTACTTGCATTATCCATGATAAATAAATATATACATCTATATTTATTCTAATTATCTCTATCACTTATCCTGTAGAGAGAGGAAAAATTTCAGAAAAAAGAAATGACAATGTAAATAATATCACACAAATCTCAAACGATCAAAGGGAAATGAATAAATCTACAATTGGTGAGTATTATAATTCTAATTGTATAGATTAAATTACATGAATTTGAATTTAAATATTGAAGATGGTAATCTCACTTTTTAAACCAACACTACTTTAAATTTCATCTAGTAACTTTTTTTTTTTCAGATCATCTCTCCCCTGAACAAATAAAGGAGTTTGGTGTACAATTATTAAAAAGGGCTATGAATTCACCAACACATTATCCAAACAGTGATTGGATTGATTTATCAAACTCTCTTTCAAAATTTGAAGATGCACAAGCAAACAATGGTGATTATAATTTAATATTGATACATTTTATTCTTTATGCTTTAGTACATTATGTCATATTTAATTTCTTATAAATTTATCACAGATCAATACACACCAGAACAAATAAAGGAGATGGGGCTGGAATTATTGCAAAAAGTAATGAATTCCCCCACCCCACCACCAGCAAATTTCGATTGGGGGAATCTGGAAATCATTCTTCCGTCTCTTCAGAATTCACAACAGATATTGGGAGAAGAAATGAAATCTACTACTCATCAACCAAGCAATGATTGGGATGATCTAGAAAACATTCTTTCAAACATCGAAGATAACCACTCAAACACTGGTGAATATTTTATGTTAACACACACACACATTTATTATTTTATATTATTCATCATATAACTTTTTTTTTTACATTGTTCATCATATAACTTTTTTTTTCTTTCAAATCTCAGATCATTACTCTCCTGAAGAAATGGATAGAATAGCAGGTATTGCTCAATATCTAGAGGAGGAAACGTCACCAACCATTGAAATAGGAGCTGGGGGGAAAAGGATAGAGTCTACTGAAGATGAAGATAGATCCCCAGATGTTAACACACCACAACCTCCCATACCAGATGCTATCACCCCATCGCCTCAACCCCCTATACAATCACATATAGTCTCAAATCATGCTTCTTCTTTTCAAAATCGTGTGATAACACAAACCATTACATTTTTGCCAGAATTTACACTACCAGAAGATTTATCATCATATTTAAATGAAAACATTTTCGCAATTCTTCATGAAATGGGGTATATTCCCAATTTTCATGATAAAATTTATGTAACTTTCACGTCAAAATTAGAAAGATTGCAAGAAACAGGGGAGATAGAATCTTATGATCACCATACACACATTCCCAAATCCGACATTCAGATAGAGATGGTAGATCATTGGATTAATTTATTAATTACTAATCTGTATAATGCTAAGACAAAAGGTAGTGGGTGGACACTTAGTTCTATAAAAAGTCTCAAACTCACCATCTTTAACACTGAGAGAACATTAAAACGCTATGGAAAATATGTACCCACACCCAAAAAGTTAGGAGGACGTTATTCTATATTGAACATTAACACTAATACCAACTGTGTCCAATACTCAATCATCGCACACTTTATGATTGAGGATGGGACATTTCCTAAAAGAGATAAAACAGATAAGAAACACTATGAGAAAAATGTAGGAAAGTATTTTTCATTCCCAGTCATAAATGATGGAACAGTTACAATTGAAGATTTCAAAAAAATAGAAAGAGCCACCAATCGTAACATAATAGTATATCAACTTAAAGACCATGACGATAGGTGTTCCATAAAAATAATACGTAAAAGTGAGAATGATCCAAATTTGCCATATATATATCTTTCCACGATAAACGAAGAAAATCATGTAGTTTTAATAACAGATATTCAAAGATTCATTCACAATGCTAGAAAGACAGATCAAACACGTCCACTTAACCCTTATTGTACTTTCTGTCTCAATACCATATCAGGGGATTATGCTAGACACATCACCATTTGCAGACAGTATAATTACTTACAAAATATTAAATTACCCGATGAGGAAGAGAAGTACAAGTTTAGAGCACTTGCAGCTACGCAAAAAGCCAAGTATGTGGCCTTTTACGACTGCGAGTCAATATTACAAAAACATCAACATAGCAATATATTCACACTCCTTTTTTTTTCTATATAACAAATAAATTCACAATTACACATCTTAGATATTACACCAAACTTTCATATATATATTTCATCAACACATTTATTATACCTATCAAACTATCCTTTTTTCTATGTAACAATTTAACACAGAATTATATAAAAACCATCCTTTTCACTCATCAATCTCCCCACCTGTCAATCTCACCCCTCGATCAAATTCAAGTGAGGTTCTCTCGTTAGAGCGTAGAGGTAATATGAGACTCTCTGCACAACTTTCTGTTAATCTTACAGAGAATGTGGTTATTTTCGTTGTGGGTGTAATTAATGGTATCGTACAAATAGATTCACGGAAATCAGTTAGAACCAATAATTTAATATGAATTCAAAACAATTAGAATCCGTATTTTTGAAAATTGGAGGTAGATTTCAGGGGATATTCACAAACGACAGTTTGCAAATAAAAAACAGAGGGATATACATAGTTAATGTTATTTCTAACCCGAATATTTTGGGTCATTGGGTGATGTTTTACTTTGATATTAATGATAATGTAATATTTGTTGATAGTTATGCAAAAAAACCTATTTTTTATGGTGGAAATATTTTTAAATGTTACATGAAGTTTAATGTGAAAAGTTTTGTGAAAACTCAGCTGCAATCAAATGATTCACTAGTGTGTGGTCTTTATTGCCTTTATTTTGCATTCTATCTAAATAAAGAATATAGTATGAAAAGAATACTATCCCATTTTTCAGACAATTTTAGAAGCAATGATAGAATAGTTGAAAGAATTCTCGCAGAGATTGGTGTAGATAGATGTGAGATAAGTTTCTGTCCATCCTTAATGTACAATAAAAAATGTTTGGCTGTCTGTACATGCTCAAATACATGCAATAAATAGATTTGCTTCAATAATATTCAATCAGTCATTGAATAGATACATTGAAGGATGGATGTCCAGAGTAATGAAAATGAATGTATTATTAAAGTGTTGGAGAGTTTTTTATTCACTGGTGTTAAGGTGCTTAAGAAACTCATCGATACAATTGAAAAGAGTAATGGATATAAATCACTACATAAATATGAAGGGATTGAAATCAAGATGAATGAAGCTATTGATCAAATCAATAATGAGGTTGATGATATTCGACAGTTGATTTCTCAATCCCAGATAGAATATTCAAGATTGCAAGAATTAGAAGAGAAACTCAATGGTGAAGTAGAGTATATGAAGAATGGGATTAATAAACGTGCAACCATTGCAGTCGTTGAACGTGATTTTAGAGACATTGAATCAGAGTTTAATATTAAATTTAACAAAATTCAGGAGACAATGAAGAGGAATGAAAAGAACATTACAATTCAAGTTGAGAAAATATGTGAACATCTGTTTCATCTTCGTGAACGTGTGGATGCGATGGCTACAGTCAATACACAGATCTCTACGATAGAGGGAAAAATAGAGTCTATCACTTCTGAGCTCATTCAAACAGGAAAAGAAATATCATGGATGAGGGAGTTACATGACGAGTTGAATATCAAAGTTGATGAAGTGTTAGTTAATAGCGATTGATTATGTATAATAATAAGTTTTCAATAAATTGTAATGTTCTAATTGTAATGTTTCATTATCATATAAAATAGATGGGTGTTGTTATCACTAGTGTAGTAATGGATAGGATTCAGTCTGATGAAGTAGATATTTTTAATCAATGCGCTAGGGTTTTAATTGGTGGGTTTTCAGGTAGTGGAAAGAGTTATTTTACATCGAAGTTAATTCAACTCTACAAACATAAATTTGATAAGATTATAGTGGTTGGTTCTGAATTAGAGTGTGTGGAAGATGCTGGTGTTATTCGAGATGATGGATTTAATGTTGAATTAGATCACGATGGATTATCACCGATATTGATAATTTATGATGATATCATCTATGATATAAAGAAATTAAAACTCGCGGCGGAAGTGTTCGTTAAAGGAAGACATAAGAAGGTTTCAGCTATACTTTTAACACAAAATATTTTTCTTCCGAGCAAAGAATTCCGTTGCATTTCATTAAATTCAACTCATATAGTTCTCTTGCGAATGAGGGATAGTAGACAGGTGCTTCACTTTTCAACCACTTTTCTACCACAGGAAAAACGAGATATGTTTTTAAAGTTGTATAAGTTGATTGTATTGAAAGAAAAATATCGTTATTTATTGATAGATTTTACCAAAGATCCAGATTCAAAATTACTTATCCGAACAAACATTTTTGGTGAAAGTTTAGAGACATGTATACAGATATAGACCCTGAAAACATTTATAGAGATTTGTCTCATCCTGCTGGGTTGGGATCTATCTCAAAATTAAAACAAGCAGGGGTTGAGGATCCTGTAAAGTATTTGAATTCTAAAGATTCATACACACTTCATAAAATAACAAGAAAAAAATTTAAAAGACGTCCATTCATTGCTTCTGGACCTGGAAAAATTGTTTGTTCTGATATAGCGTATTTGAGGAGATATGAAAAACAAAATGATGATTGTGGGTATATGTTGATTTTCATTGATATATTTAGTAGATATTTATCAGTTTATATGGTAAAATCATTGAAAAGTAAAGATATAGTACCTAAAATGAGACATTTTTTTTCAAATTCAATATATAAATATTCAAAAATGCTCACAGATGAAGGAATAGAGTTTAAATCGAATGCACTTAATGAATTATTAAATAAAAATAAAATATGTCGATATAACACTTTCAATCGAGAGATTAAGGTTTCACTTGCTGAAAGGGTGATAAGAACTTTGAAGATGAAAATAATGCGATATATTACAGAATTTAATACTGAGAGATACATTGATGTGCTACCTATTTTAGTGGATACATATAACCATTCTAAGCATAGAGGGTTGGATTATAAAACCCCTACTGATGTTCATTTAACCACTGCGTGGAGTGAAATAGTAAATGCATTTAAAAGTATATATAAGAATCGAAGCAAAATAAATTATGATTCATTATCTAACACGTTAAGTGTGGGCACACACGTGCGTTTAGTGGCGGCTGGGACCACACAACACAAGTTTTTCAAGGAAAGTTTTCTCAGAAACACTAAAGAGATATTTAAAATAGATGGAGTAAATGAAACTCATCCCATTACTTACTCACTGGTTGATTTGGAAAATAAGAGAATAGAGGGGAAATTCTATAAATCGGAATTAATCCCCGTTGAGAATACAGGAATATATAGGGTCGAAATTGTTAAAACACATAAAAAACGTGGAATTAAAAGATACCTTATACGGTACGTGGACTATCCTTTTTCAAAAAACCGATGGATAAACAAATTGGAGTAAAAAGACTTTCAACTCTTGTGAAAAAATTGATAACAAAAACTAATAGGGAGCGAGTTGGCTATATAAAGTCAATCAAATTGAATGAGTTAAAATTGTTGAGTGAAGCTTGTATAAATATCTTGAATGGGAATTTGAAAATAAAAAATAGAGTTAAAACTATTTTAAAAAGAGTGAGCAAAATATTGCGTAAATTATCCTCTCGTGCAATAAAGGCTAGTGAAAAACGAAAGCTCTGGGTGGGATTGCAAGGCCTGCACATATTGAATACATTGCTCCCAATATTACAAAATGAAATTCTTTTATCTAATTAATGCACAGGAATATAAGAATATGATCAAATTATGTGAAAAAAAAATATCTGAAGAAGAAGATGAAGGTGATTTGGAAAAAAAACAAATTGTAAAAGATGAACATTTACCTGACGAGTTGAAATTGCAGTTATTATCTCAGAAAAAGAAAATTGAGAAAGAATCCCCTGAGAAATATGAGAAAATGCATTCGATGGGTGATGAGGAGAGTGTAAGAAATGTGAGAACGCGTGATTCGAGAAATGATGGAATACAATTTGACAAGGGTGAGAGTGAAGGTGTGTCTGATGAAGATATAGCAACAATAATTAATACATTACCTGATAAATATCGCGAGGAAGGAAAATCATTATTACAACATTTATTAAAATATATTACAATATCGAAATATGGATTCATTAAACATAAAAATTTCACAAATTTTCTCAGAATTGAGGATTTGTTACGAAGTTTACTGGTGAAGCGATCAAGAGTTGTACCTGGTGTACAAGATATACTTGATATCATACCTATAGATAAGGGATATATTCAAAACAAAAAGGTGATAACAGGAGGTGGGGTGAATCCTAGAAAAAAAAATGAAGTGGGAAATTTTCTGAGGGGGATGTAATCACAATTGTATGATGTATAATGTAACTATAATATTTTTAAGTTAGCATGATATTTCCCGAAGAAGTTTTTATGTGGGATGTTGTTCGTGAGGGTTGGTATTATTTTAGGTAACAGAATAGCTCAGTTGGGGGGTAAAAAAGCTCATGGATACCCAAGCCTAATCCACTGTTGGCTATAAATGACTTTAGAAAATTGTAAAAATCATTCAGTTTGGAGATAGCTTTCTGGTGGAAGTGTTGATAGTGTGTTTATCTGCGAGTGAGTGATAAAATGGAAGAAAATCTTAGTCAGTGTGAATTACAGGAAATTTGTTCTAATGTGCCACCGTTTGATTTTGAGGAAAGTGATGTCAACAGACAGAGAAAGGAAATTGGTGAGTTTATCTTTTTATCATTATTCAAATGAATAAATTTATTTGATCAAATAAACTGATTGGATGTGTGGTGTGTGATTAAATTATATATTTTTTTTATAGAATCACAAAAGCATTATTTACATTTGAGTGCAGAGGAGATGGGGAGAGTTGCAACTGAGTCTCTGGTGACTTTGAAAGAAGCCTTTGAAAATGGAACATTACCAGATGATTATGGGATTTTAACACAACTTGAGCCAGGTGTGTGTGTGTATATTTTATATTAATTATTTCAATCCTCTCGAATAGCGAATGCAACATTCAGTTGATAGTGTTATTTCGAATCAAATAAAAAAATGATATAAATTTTAATGGGTATTATTTTATCATATTCTAGTTCCTTCATGTTCAAACATGTCTTCAACACCAAACATTACTGGAGTAACTGTTCCCAAGCGAATCAAAATTACTCCTGCAAATAATAATATTACTCAAAACAAAAACCCACCACCTGTTAAACGAAAAAGAGCTACTGTACCTCGGAGACCAAGGAAAGCCATTCCTATTGATTTAGGGAAGGAAAATGAAAATCTTTCTGAAGAGGTCATGGTGGTTGGAGAGAAGAGGAAGAAAGTGAAGAAAGACGAAGATGAGATCAGTGATGAATATCTAGAAGATATCATCAGAAGATATGCAATGCAAAAGTGTAAGAAGATCAAGCTGGACATGTTGATGAAGTGGGCTCTACCTGAACGATTTAATGCAGGGTCCACCTGAATGATTTAATAAGTGAATTTTTCTATAATACACATTTACTTTTAAAATGTTCAATTTCTTTTTTTTTTAAATTAATGTATTAATATTCAGTGTTGGTGAATTCATTGTAATATATAGAAAATGTCTTTTTAATGTAATATACTTTTAAGTTGATTTAGAAAATTTCTTTAGCATTAAGTAGCTGGATCTTCTGTGAGAAAATAATAAAATATATTCGCCTCCTCTGATCACTAACTTGTTTAAAGTCAAATTGGCGGTCATAGGAGGTGTATGTTATTTTATTAAATCTGCTCTGCACAGCACCTCTTGGACTCTAAGAAGATGGAAGGATGGACGGAAGAAGCCTACATTATATCTTAAATAATATTATTTCATATAAACTTTATTTAAAAATATTTTTAGAACAGTATACCATCCTCTGTGTATTCTATCGTTTTCTATATGGTACATTTAGAAAGAAAATTTAATTGTGTGAACTATGATATTTATTTAATTAATACTAATTCTATGTATAGCAGATTGAAATCATAACGAATGGAAAAAAAATAAATTACTAGCCTTTTCAACCCGTCTATATTATAATAATAACATTTGAATTTTTTTAGAACAGTATACCCCACCTCTGTTCATTCTATCGTTTTCTATATGGTGCGTTTAGAAAGAAAATTTAATTGGGTGAACTATGTCAATTTGTGTTGGCTCCATATACTAAACACTTCTATTTCATTTCTATTTATTTAATTAATACTAATTCTATGTATATCACATTGAAATCATAACGATTGGAAAAAATATATTACTACCCTTTTCAAATAAATCATTACTCATCTGTCACAAACTCCTTTTTTTTCTATATAACAAATAAATTCACAATTACACATCTTAGATATTACACCAAACTTTCATATATATATTTCATCAACACATTTATTACACCTATCAAACTATCCTTTTTTCTATGTAACAATTTAACACAGAATTATATAAAAACCATCCTTTTCACTCATCAATCTCCCCACCTGTCAATCTCACCCCTCGATCACCCCACGCGAATATGCTAATTATAGCCATGCAACATTACCACGTCCTAATTATAGCCTTGCAACATCACCACGTGTAGTAAACACCCTGAACCTACACTACTCTCGTCCACGGACATATCGTCCACGGACATATCGTCCAACGGACATTTTGTCCACGGACATTTCGTCCAACGGACATTTTGTCCACGGACATCCACGCACATTTCGTCCACGAAATGCTTTATTTCGTATTATAATTATAATGTGTACATATTTTATATTATGTATTATTCATTTATATATTCTGCAATATAAAAGTATACAACACCTCTTTATGATGGTAATAATTTATGGTCTTTACTTTAATTCTTATCATAATATTCTTCTCCTGCTCCTACTGGCCGGCAATAGGAAAATGATAAAACTGAATACTGTATTAAATGATATGCAGGCAGGCCTCACCTCTGTTTCACTCCAGTCTTATTTTTCTATTTACACAATAACTACAATAAACATCAGTATTAGTACTCAGATTAGTTTATTAAAAGCAATACTGGTTCAGAAATTGTTTTTCTATGACAACATTTTTTTCAACAGTGACTACATAAAATACATACATGTATATACTACTAAACAAACGATTGATATTTAAATATGATATAAACGAATTAGTTTGATATTGGTAAATTTTAGTGTTACGTTTAATTATATATAATCGTAAAAACATCATTGCTTTCGGACTGTTCTATGTTTTCACTCATAAAAAACATATAAAATAATTGGCATTTACTTCTACAGTGATTAATTTATTCTCTTTCTTACGTTTCCATATTTAGTAATATTAAATACTCTCGGATTATGCATAATATTATAGGACGTGAATAACTTAATAATGATACAGTCAACCTCTTTAGCATGTCGAATTTTATAACTGTAATCGATTGATAAACATTTTTTATGTGTTCATATGAAATGGTTCGGCTTAAATCATTAAAAAAATATTATATATTTACAACTAGCTATCAATATAATAGTGAAAAATAATATGAAATATATCCCATATACACTTTAATATACAAAATTAAGAAATTTGAGGATGAAATGTCCGTGGACGAGATGTCCTATATAGACCCGTTCTAATATATGAAAGCGTAAAATTGTGTTCCAATATATGGAAGAGTACACATTTGTTCTAATATATGAAAGAGTACACATTTGTTCTAATATATGAAAGAGTACACATGTGTTCTAATATATGAAAGAGTACACATGTGTTCTTATATATGAAAGCGTACACATGTGTTCTAATATATGAAAGAGTACACATGTGTTCTAATATATGAAAGAGTACACATGTGTTCTAATATATGAAAGAGTACACATGTGTTCTAATATATGAAAGAGTACACATTTGTTCTAATATAAGAAAGAGTACACATTTGTTCTAATATATGAAAGAGTACACATGTGCTCTAATATATGAAAGAGTACACATGTGCTCTAATATATGAAAGAGTACACATGTGTTCTAATATATGAAAGAGTACACATGTGTTCTAATATATGAAAGAGTACACATGTGTTCTAATATATGAAAGAGTACACATGTGTTCTAATATATGAAAGAGTACACATTTGTTCTAATATATGAAAGAGTACACATTTGTTCTAATATATGAAAGAGTACACATGTGCTCTAATATATGAAAGAGTACACATGTGCTCTAATATATGAAAGAGTACACATGTGTTCTAATATATGAAAGAGTACACATGTGCTCTAATATATGAAAGAGTACACATGTGTTCTAATATATGAAAGAGTACACATGTGCTCTAATATATGAAAGAGTACACATGTGCTCTAATATATGAAAGAGTACACATGTGTTCTAATATATGAAAGAGTACACATGTGCTCTAATATATGAAAGAGTACACATGTGTTCTAATATATGAAAGAGTACACATGTGTTCTAATATATGAAAGAGTACACATGTGCTCTAATATATGAAAGAGTACACATGTGTTCTAATACATGAAAGAGTACACATGTGTTCTAATATATGAAAGAGTACACATGTGTTCTAATATATGAAAGAGTACACATGTGTTCTAATATATGAAAGAGTACACATGTGTTCTAATATATGAAAGAGTACACATGTGTTCTAATATATGAAAGAGTACACATGTGCTCTAATATATGAAAGAGTACACATGTGTTCTAATACATGAAAGAGTACACATGTGTTCTGATATATGAAAGAGTACACATGTGTTCTAATATATGAAAGAGTACACATGTGTTCTAATATATGAAAGAGTACACATGTGTTCTAATATATGAAAGAGTACACATGTGTTCTAATATATGAAAGAGTACACATGTGCTCTAATATATGAAAGAGTACACATGTGTTCTAATATATGAAAGAGTACACATGTGCTCTAATATATATGAAAGAGTACACATGTGCTCTAATATATGAAAGAGTACACATGTGCTCTAATATATGAAAGAGTACACATGTGCTCTAATATATGAAAGAGTACACATGTGCTCTAATATATGAAAGAGTACACATGTGTTCTAATATATGAAAGAGTACACATTTGTTCTAATATATGAAAGAGTACACATGTGTTCTAATATATGAAAGAGTACACATGTGCTCTAATATATGGAAGAGTACACATGTGCTCTAATATATGAAAGAGTACACATGTGCTCTAATATATGAAAGAGTACACATGTGCTCTAATATATGAAAGAGTACACATGTGCTCTAATATATGAAAGAGTACACATGTGCTCTAATATATGAAAGAGTACACATGTGCTCTAATATATGAAAGAGTACACATGTGTTCTTATATATGAAAGCGTACACATGTGTTCTAATATATGAAAGAGTACAGATGTGTTCTAATATATGAAAGAGTACACATGTGTTCTAATATATGAAAGAGTACACATGTGCTCTAATATATGAAAGAGTACACATGTGCTCTAATATATGAAAGAGTACACATGTGTTCTAATATATGAAAGAGTACACATGTGTTCTAATATATGAAAGAGTACACATGTGTTCTAATATATGAAAGAGTACACATGTGCTCTAATATATGAAAGAGTACACATGTGTTCTAATATATGAAAGAGTACACATGTGTTCTAATATATGAAAGAGTACACATGTGTTCTAATATATGAAAGAGTACACATGTGTTCTAATATATGAAAGAGTACACTCTTCTTCTACTAAATTCAACTCTCACAATGTTTGAGGCTCTGTTTATGGAAATATCTCTAAAATATTACGCAAACTACTTCATTTGGAGTAGGACCATTAAGTTTTCTCATGACTTAGAGGGTTAATTAAAGAAAGTTTCTCAGGAGTTTTACATATGTCAATAATTAATTCTGTTTTTATCGAAATCATTGGGCGTATAATTTTGTTTTTCAGTTTAGCTATATTGTTTTCATCTTTCTAATTAGGCTGTCTTTTTAATTGCTCATTGTATGAAGAAAGATGGAAATTTATCACACTTCTTCATTATTGACTATTGTACATATTAAAAAACAAGTTATTCCTTAGAACAGTCTTACGGCTAAATATAGACTGAACAAAGAAAATAGTTCAATGCTAATCCTATCGCTGGTGATTATCACTAAGCACTAGTTCAATGCTAATCCTACTGCTGGGTGATTATCACTAAGCACTAGTTCAATGCTAATCCTATCGCTGGGTGATTATCACTAAGCACTAGTTCAATGCATTCCTATTGCTGGGTGATTATCACTAAGCACTAGTTCAATGCATTCTTATTGCTGGGTGATTATCACTAAGCACTAGTTCAATGCTAATCCTATCGCTGGGTGATTATCACTAAGCACTAGTTCTGTAGCATTCTGAATTAGCTAAAATATATTAGAAACTCATAGATCTGAAATAAGTCTTAAAGTAATAAAATGTGTCTAGCTGTCTATACAGTCAATGTATCTTTCCCACGAAGTAATAGAAGATTTAATGAGGTGTAAGGACAGCTTAGAAATATTTGTAATAATATTGATCTATTTTCTATGTAAGGTACTAATTGGTTTACGACTCATGTGGTTTGAGCTACCAAGTTATGGACGGGGTCTTAGCTCATTAGTGGTTTCCGGTTAAGATGCTTAGAGGTATATAAAGGAAAGGAATTATGTAACTGGTGTTAGAAGTTAGTAGTTAGTTGGTGGAGTTAGTTGTGAGTAGTGAGTAAGGACTTCAGACCGGCCCGTCCGGGTTGGTCTGGTCCGAACTCATTCCTACCATATTCCACATTTGTGTCATCTCTAACTGTAATGAAATGCTGTATTCAAGTTGATAAATATACATCCCCTTATGAGAGTTGTAATACTACAATCATTGAAACCCCCTACACCATTTACAAGTGTTCATTGGCGCCCAACAAGCAGTGGATCCGGCCCCAGGTTAAGACAAATTGAAGAAGAATCCTCAGATGATCAGATGAACCCAAAAACTTCAAATATTTATACGATTACGAAGATGATGCCCAGCAACTACGAAGATGATGAACAAAATCCAGTCAAAAAATTTGTTCAGCATGTCTCAAACCCTTCGAACGTCAGGAAAGTTCTGATTCAAAACACAACAGGAAGGAAGAAGAAGATACCAGACATTTGAGATTATCAAAATGTGAGCCCAGTCGAAAAATAGCACCACTACAGAGAAAATGTGCACGAGATTTCACACAGAAGTAACAACGTTACACAATCATCAAATTTTAAATGAAGACATCAGTTCCCGTACCTACGTTCTACAAGTGTGGCGTACGTTTAATACAATTAGAACTGCATCTGAAAAGCTGACATCTAAGAAGAACTACAAGTACTGAATATATATTTAACGTGAATAAAAACAGCGAAGAAAAATTAATAACAATTTTTACTGAAAATCAGCATTCAGTATCTACATTGTACTTGTAACATCGCAGTCATCAAGAGTGTGGTACCTCTTATCTATGAAGATCGGTTTTGCCTGTTTCTACACAATATATCGATGGTGATTCCAAAAGCAGAGAACCAGCTAGCTCGCAATTTCAAGAATGTAAAGAAGATACTTAAATAACTGGGGAGTATTGTATTTAAATGTCGTGAGTATATGTATTATAGAAATTTTTAAATGCATTTATATGTCTTTTCTCTCATTCAATAGAATTATCATGAACATTGTTTGGTAATGTTTTGTTATATTTCTGTTCATTGTGGATCTTATTTCTATAAAAAAAATTATAAAAATTTATCAAAAATGTTTAAATTGAAACGTTTGAAAAAAATATATAATTACAGTACTCCAAACTATTCACGATATTAAATATTAGTAGATATTGAAGGAAAGGTGTAGAAGTGAATTTTTTTTTTTTAGATAAATTAAAATTCAGAATTGAAATTTCTTAAAGATTGAAATGAGAATGATTGCTCTAAAACAGAGGATCAGAAGTTCAACTTTAATAATGAGAATAGATACTGTTAAAGTAACTCAGTGAAGTTATAATGTTGATAATAAATTTCAAAAGGCTAAAAGTAAACTTATTGTAACGAAGATGTTACACCAATGTGTTAAAACGACTACTTATTGTAGCAGAAGTCAATGTACTAAAATGAAATGAGATTGGTTCATTGGAAGTATTAAGGTATTCTCTTGGATGACAGTCAGATTTGTTGCCTTAATAGAAGAGAAATAAATAATTCACGGTGTAAGAACATGAAGCTACTTAGTAACCTAATAATGTAAATTAAAGACAGGTGAATGTTCAAGTAGGCTAAAAATGTTGAACCGTTTGATTGGAATTTTTTTTAAGAAATGAGAAGTGAAAAGAGTTAAAAATGTAACAGTAATATAATGTGAATTTAAAATAATTAGCAGGAAGTAAAGAAAAGAATATTAAAATAAAGAAAGAGAAGAATACTTGAATAATTAAAGTGAATAAGATTTGACTCGCCAGATGAGGTCATGAAAATATTTGAGGTAATTAGATGAGGATAATAAAAGAAGAAACCTCAATAGAAATGACAATGGAGGATGATTATAAATGTTCAAATCGGTAAAAGATTAAAATAAAAATGGTTGATATTAAATTGTTTAAAAAGAAGGTACAAGATCTCAATATGTAAAGTAAAAGTTAAATGAAATGAGATTTGATTTAATGATAATTAATAAATTATCGGCGCCTATTTTGAAGATTGAAGAGAGAGGAAGAAAATAAAATGAATTGAATTTCTTTGATACATTACTTGTAAATTTATAATTAACTTCTATGCATATGGCCAATGTTTAGTAAATTAATTGTTTAAATTAGATTTTAGAATAAAACCAATGTACATTATTGAGAAAAGTTTTGTAAAATAATTGTATTGTAGCTATCACTCATTAGTTAATTATATTAAATAATGTCATCAAACTTACAATAATATCAAAAGGATAAGATAATTAAGAATAATTAATAGAAGAAATTATTAAAATTGTATTAATTTTTTTTCTATTATGCATTGTTCTATAGGAAGTGATAAATATGTATTGAGGTAAACTTATCAGAATATTTTTTTCAGTTTGCCATGCTCTCTCCAACCCATTTGCAACATTGAAATTGCACACACTGAGAAATGCCAGACTTGCAATCAAAATAATCAACATAATGTTCAGAAAAATGAAGTTAAAGGATGTAACGGTGAGTGGGATTGTATTTAATATATAAAAAATTTATATAATTATTTTTGAACAAGAAATATTGTTTTATCTAGAAAACGTTTAACATAGTTTAAAAACTAGAGTGAGTCCAAATATCATTTTAAAGATTGTTTCAGTCATGATTTATACTAAAAAAATGAATTACTAATAGTTATTTGAAAATTGAAATTAATTAAACGAATAAAATATAATGATATAAATTGAAAACGTTTCCATTGTTTTTAGTCATAACAGAAAATAATTTGAATCTAATTAAAACTAAAAACTATGTTCACTAAGTATAGTGAAAATATTTTTTCTCTTTCTTTAAAATTTTCAATATGTTTACTAATTTTTTTTCTCTTTCTATATTTCTTTTTATTATTATATTTTTTGACAGATTTTAAGTTGCATGTTCTGTAAGTATTTGAATTATACATAGTAGAGTTAATAATTATTATGATTTTTTTTATACTCTCTCTTTTTGTTCAATTTGAGAATATATTTTTATCATTGCATATTTTTGTTTTTGAAGTCATTCTTTTTACAACTATATTCAACGTTTGAGTAAAGTAAATATTAACGAATAATTTAAATATAACAATCCCACTAAACCTGAATTAAATATAAAGCAACGTAAAGAAAGGAGAGAGAGTAATAATAAAAAAATATTCAGTAAATTTACTAATATATTTCTTTTTCTGTGACATGCAAACTTGCATGAGGCAAAATGATGGAAAGCAAGAATGAACAGTTTTCCAGAGAACAACCCTTTCGATCCTTATGTCATCAGAGGATGTAAATCAAGATCAATGAATAATTTTTTTATTAAGTCTATGTATTATTTTGATTTTTCTTGAAATGATTAGGTATTTCATATATTTTTGTTTTTGTTCATATCATTTCATTCATATGGATTTTTCGTAATATTTTTTTTTGATGATATCTATTTGATAGACATTGATTTTATTTGTGAATTTTTCTAGGATTGTATTGAAGTCATGTGAAGGAATATAATAATTAATCGAATTAATGAAGAATTTAATAAAAATATAATAATTTGAATAATTGATTGGTAGAATGGTGAAGATAATTTATCCAAGGTAATAATTATATGATATTGAGAAGTAAGAAATAATGATATTACTACAGAAATGATACTGTGTTGAAATATAAACGCACAATAATTGATCAAACAATCGAAGATATGATTAGTTAAATGAAAATGACTTCGTACGATAATGGAATTTAATTTTTTTTAGGAATAAGTTTAAGATTTTAGTAATAAGATTATTTTTATGTATACCTTAGGTTATATTTAGATAATGCAGATATTTGAAACTATATGGATATAATATTAATTATTCAATTCAGGTTACAAGTTGTGAATTCACTGATGATTGATATATTATGATGAAATTGATTTTAGTTCAGCATTTCCCGAATAATGATTTCGTTGATATAGATCCAAGTTAATGTGATGTGCTAAAATGTTTATTAATGCGAAAGTAGACAAGTTAGACTCTATAAATGAAGTCCTGTCTTAATGATGATGAAAATCGCAGTGAGAAAGAAACACTGGCGATTAATAATATATAAATAGATACCGAGGTGATTTACGTAATAAAAGTAACACTATCGAGGATGTAGTCGGAGGAGTAAGAAATATAAAATCGCATATTGCAAAGTCATCTTAACGTAAATTTATATTTTTATCGAATGAGGGAATAAAATGATGCAAGGAACTTTAATTTTCTTGATTAATATTTCAATTTATGTGTTCATAAACTTTAAATTTAATTCTTAATAAATAATGATTTTTGTGTATTATGTTTTCTATAATATTTTTTCAATTATCTGTACTAGAATTTTCATTAGTAATATTACATTATGATTATTGTAACTAATATAAGTTTATGTAATTGTCGTAGATTTAGAAGATAGATGACTGATCTTAAAATTGCAGGGGAAGAGATTCCTAGTTAAATTAATTATGAATTTATTAGAAAAATTAAGATCACTCATATATCTTTTTAGTTTAATTTAGGATTTTATTATAAGTTTTAGGTAGATTATGTAACAAAATACTTTTGAATAATATTAACATCTTAATAAATTTTCACCATAACAACATATTATCCTATGTATAAATGTGTAACGGTCAGTGAATGAGATGAATGTAAAAGAATGTATGGAATAGGATAAAACTAACCAACTTAACAAAGATATATAACTGTGATAAAACTTCACGAACAATCATGTCAATTGTATTTTGTTTTTGTATTTTAAGTTTAGGTATTTTTGGTTTTAATATAAGATTTTCTAGATATATTTGTGAAAGGGATTAGTTAAAGCATTTTTGTATAAAATTGAAGTACCTTCAATTTTTCTTGTAGAGGGGGAAGAGATGTAGCATTCTGAATTAGCTAAAAATACATTAGAAACTCATAGATCTGAAATAAGTCTTAAAGTAATAAAATGTGTCTAGCTGTCTATACAGTCAATGTATCTTTCCCACGAAGTAATAAAAGATTTAATGAGGTGTAAGGACAGCTTAGAAATATTTGTAATAATATTGATCTATTTTCTATGTAAGGTAATAATTGGTTTACGACTCATGTGGTTTGAGCAACCAAGTTATGGACGGGGTCTTAGCTCATTAGTGGGTTTCCGGTTAAGATGCTTAGAGGTATATAAAGGAAAGGAATTATGTAACTGGTGTTAGTAGTTAGTAGTTAGTTGGTGGAGTTAGTTGTGAGTAGTGAGTAAGGACTTCAGACCGGCCCGTCCGGGTTGGTCTGGTCCGAACTCATTCCTACCATATTCCACATTTGTGTCATCTCTAACTGTAATGAAATGCTGTATTCAAGTTGATAAATATACATCCCCTTATGAGAGTTGTAATACTACAATCATTGAAACCCCCTACACCATTTACAAGTGTTCAAGTTCAATGCATTCCTATTGCTGAGTGATTATCACTAAACACTAGTTCAATGCATTCCTATTGCTCGGTGATTATCACTAAGCACTAGTCCAATGCTAATCCTATCGCTGGGTGATTATCACTAAGCACTAGTTCAATGCATTCCTATTGCTGGGTGATTATCACTAAGCACTAGTCCAATGCTAATCCTATCGCTGGGTGATTATCACTAAGCACTAGTTCAATGCATTCCTATTGCTGGGTGATTATCACTAAGCACTAGTTCAATGCATTCCTATTGCTGGGTGATTATCACTAAGCACTAGTTCAATGCATTCCTATCGCTGGGTGATTATCACTAAGCACTAGTTCAATGCATTCCTATCGCTGGGTGATTATCACTAAGCACTAGTTCAATGCATTCCTATTGCTGGGTGATTATCACTAAACACTAGTTCAATGCATTCCTATTGCTGGGTGATTATCACTAAGCACTAGTTCAATGCTAATCCTATCGCTGGGTGATTATCACTAACCACTAGTTCAATGCTAATCCTATCGCTGGGTGATTATCACTAAACACTAGTTCAATGCATTCCTATTGCTGGGTGATTATCACTAAGCACTAGTTCAATGCTAATCCTATCGCTGGGTGATTATCACTAAGCACTAGTTCAATGCATTCCTATTGCTGGGTGATTATCACTAAGCACTAGTTCAATGCATTCCTATCGCTGGGTGATTATCACTAAGCACTAGTTCAATGCATTCCTATCGCTGGGTGATTATCACTAAGCACTAGTTCAATGCATCCCTATTGCTGGGTGATTATCACTAAACACTAGTTCAATGCATTCCTATTGCTGGGTGATTATCACTAAGCACTAGTTCAATGCTAATCCTATCGCTGGGTGATTATCACTAACCACTAGTTCAATGCTAATCCTATCGCTGGGTGATTATCACTAAACACTAGTTCAATGCATTCCTATTGCTGGGTGATTATCACTAAGCACTAGTTCAATGCTAATCCTATCGCTGGGTGATTATCACTAAGCACTAGTTCAATGCTAATCCTATCGCTGGGTGATTATCACTAAACACTAGTTCAATGCATTCCTATTGCTGGGTGATTATCACTAAACACTAGTTCAATGCTACTCCTATCGCTGGGTGATTATCACTAAGCACTAGTTCAATGCTAATCCTATCGCTGGGTGATTATCACTAAGCACTAGTTCAATGCATTCCTATCGCTGGGTGATTATCACTAAGCACTAGTTCAATGCATTCCTATTGCTGGGTGATTATCACTAAACACTAGTTCAATGCATTACTATTGCTGGGTGATTATCACTAAGCACTAGTTCAATGCTAATCCTGTCGCTGGGTGATTATCACTAACCACTAGTTCAATGCTAATCCTATCGCTGGGTGATTATCACTAAACACTAGTTCAATGCATTCCTATTGCTGGGTGATTATCACTAAGCACTAGTTCAATGCTAATCCTATCGCTGGGTGATTATCACTAAGCACTAGTTCAATGCATTCCTATTGCTGGGTGATTATCACTAAGCACTAGTTCAATGCATTCCTATCGCTGGGTGATTATCACTAAGCACTAGTTCAATGCATTCCTATCGCTGGGTGATTATCACTAAGCACTAGTTCAATGCATTCCTATTGCTGGGTGATTATCACTAAACACTAGTTCAATGCATTCCTATTGCTGGGTGATTATCACTAAGCACTAGTTCAATGCTAATCCTATCGCTGGGTGATTATCACTAACCACTAGTTCAATGCTAATCCTATCGCTGGGTGATTATCACTAAACACTAGTTCAATGCATTCCTATTGCTGGGTGATTATCACTAAGCACTAGTTCAATGCTAATCCTATCGCTGGGTGATTATCACTAAGCACTAGTTCAATGCTAATCCTATCGCTGGGTGATTATCACTAAACACTAGTTCAATGCATTCCTATTGCTGGGTGATTATCACTAAGCACTAGTTCAATGCATTCCTATCGCTGGGTGATTATCACTAAGCACTAGTTCAATGCATCCCTATTGCTGGGTGATTATCACTAAGCACTAGTTCAATGCATTCCTATCGCTGGGTGATTATCACTAAGCACTAGTTCAATGCATTCCTATTGCTGGGTGATTATCACTAAACACTAGTTCAATGCATTCCTATTGCTGGGTGATTATCACTAAGCACTAGTTCAATGCTAATCCTGTCGCTGGGTGATTATCACTAACCACTAGTTCAATGCTAATCCTATCGCTGGGTGATTATCACTAAACACTAGTTCAATGCATTCCTATTGCTGGGTGATTATCACTAAGCACTAGTTCAATGCTAATCCTATCGCTGGGTGATTATCACTAAGCACTAGTTCAATGCTAATCCTATCGCTGGGTGATTATCACTAAACACTAGTTCAATGCATTCCTATTGCTGGGTGATTATCACTAAACACTAGTTCAATGCTACTCCTATCGCTGGGTGATTATCACTAAGCACTAGTTCAATGCTAATCCTATCGCTGGGTGATTATCACTAAACACTAGTTCAATGCATTCCTATTGCTGGGTGATTATCACTAAACACTAGTTCAATGCTACTCCTATCGCTGGGTGATTATCACTAAGCACTAGTTCAATGCTAATCCTATCGCTGGGTGATTATCACTAAGCACTAGTTCAATGCATTCCTATCGCTGGGTGATTATCACTAAGCACTAGTTCAATGCTAATCCTATTGCTGGGTGATTATCACTAAGCACTAGTTCAATGCTAATCCTATCGCTGGGTGATTATTACTAAGCACTAGTTCAATGCATTCCTATCGCTGGGTGATTATCACTAAGCACTAGTTCAATGCTAATCCTATCGCTGGGTGATTATCACTAAGCACTAGTTCAATGCATTCCTATTGCTGGGTGATTATCACTAAGCACTAGTTCAATGCATTCCTATTGCTGAGTGATTATCACTCAGCAATAGTTCAATGCATATATTTCAATATTAGCATCTCATTGTGGGTGAAATAAAATCAAAATATATCAGAGATAATTTATATAAAGTGAACGGTAAAAATAAATGAGTGTGAATCTAAGATCTAAAGTTTTCAATTAATTATCATTATATTTTCCTCAGGGAAATTTGTCAATATGGGATATAATTATTAAGTTCAATTCAATATAAAAAAATGAACAATCAATTATTATTAACGTACGAAGAAGACTTCAAAATCTTTCATCAAGCAAATTCTTCAAGCTTCTTATTTCATCCATATTATGAAGAATGCCAACAATTATGTCTGCATATTCGACAATTTAATACAAATTATATTAAACTAGTGAATGCGTGCTGTCAAAAATAACGGCAATTTCCCTATAATAATATAATGGACACTGATGTCAGTTCAATTAATGTTATAAATGCAGAGATTTATACTGGATTCATACTCACGTAAAGCCCCTATTACACGCTACGGCCTCTGCTGGCGAACCGCCGTGTACGGCGGCCATACGGCGGTTTATAGTTCTGGTGAAAGTTCATCCGTCCGGTCGTTGGTGAGTGTTCCCACACCGGATTTGTTATTACGGGTTCCGGTTTGGACGTACACTAGCACCGTAAGCCAAATTGGCCTTAGGATGCTGGTACGTGTAATAGGGTCCTTTTAATGTTTTGAAGATAAATTTAAACTCAATTTCGAATAAAATAATGTCATTGAAAAGCTTTAAATCTAAAACTAGGTATTTAACGAATAATCGAACAATTTCACGTTTTGGACACGTAAAAATTTATTTAATTTAATTATCATCATGGATCATAAAAAAAAACAATATTTACTATTATATTATATAATATTTTTAATTACAATATAAGTTCAGTAATATTTTCTGAATACTATATTTGGTGACCGGTATATTCCACCCCGGTATATTCCACCCAGGTATATTCCACCCCGGTATATTCCACACCAGGTATATTCCACCCCAGTATATTCCACTCTAGGTATATTACACCCCGGTAAATTCCACTCCACTTTACTAGTTAGGTTTGTAAGTTATTGATATTAATCATTTATTAATATTTTTATATAATTCTAGGTAAGTTTCATTTCCATTGAAGCAAATTAATCCTTTGTCGGTCATTGAAAAGCTGTTTATTTTTCACTACACATGTGATAGAACAGAAGAAAGAAAGGTTGTGTAAACACTTTATCAATTGAAATATCTAGATATTCACCATCACAACAGCGATATTACCTGTAAGATGGTGTCATATAGTACTTCTTGTTATTTTTATATTATTTTGAATTTGTTTTTTTAACTTCGAGTAAAAGTTGTGTAAAATGGTTCTTGACTGAAGGATATTTTTGACCAAGAGGTTTTTGAAGGGGATGGGGGGTATAGGGTTTTTAGCCTGGAGGAATCATGGAGAGATTTTGACCACGGGAATATTTGTCCTAGAATCCCAAACAGCAACTTACAAGCAAAAAGCGAAAACATTGAATGTTTTTTTTTTCTGCTAGTCGACTATAGGGACTACCCACCTCTTCCAACCATTGTCGTTAGAGCATGTACTATAGTTTCAAGTTAAGGCAAAATTAATATTAATTTGCGCAACATGTAAACTTTGAAATAAACTACCCTATTACGAATATTTATATTTTTGTATATTAGAATAAAATTTCAAAAATTGACTGAAGCCACTACTAAACATTGTCCAAATGTCTCAGGATATAGTCTGAAATTTTTCTTCATGAAGACGAAGTATTTAATAAATGGCACTCTAGAAATAAAATCTTTTTGAATTTTCATTGTCACCATAATGAACATTGTGACAGGGGTGGAATTTACTAGGGTGGAATATACCGGGGTGGAATATACCTAGAACCCTATATTTACGTGCTCGAAAGTATGGAAGTGTCCAATAATTCGTGACAGACCTCTTGAAAGAGAGAAAGTGCAAGAAGCTGACATTTCTAGTGACATTATCCTGCCATTGTACTGACATTGTCCTGACATTGTGCTGACACTGTCCTGACATTGTACTGACATTGCCCTGACATTGTCCTGACATTGTCCTGTCATTGTCCTGACATTGGACTGACATTGTCCTGACATTGTGCTGACATTGTCCTGCCATTGTACTGACGTTGTCCTGCCATTGTATTGACATTGTCCTGCCATTGTACTGACATTGTCCTGACATTGTACTGACATTGTCCTGACATTGTACTGACATTTTCCTGACATTGTCCTGACATTGTCTTGACATTGTCTTGACATGACATTGTACTGACATTGTCCTGACATTGTCCTGACATTGTCCTAACATTGTACTGACATTGTCCTGACATTGTCCTGACATTGTCCTTACATTGTACTTTCATTGTTCTGGCATTGTGCTGACATTGTAAAGAGAGTCATTGTGATGATGTACTATCTGAGAAAAGAGTCACTGTGATGATGCACTATCAGAGAAAAGAGTCACTGTGATGATGTACTATCAGAGAAAAGAGTCATTGTGATCATGTACTATCTGAGAAAAGAGTCACTGTGATGATGTACTATCAGAGAAAAGAGTCACTGTGATGATGTACTTTCAGAGAAAAGAGTCACTGTGATGATGTATTATCAGAGAAAAGAGTCACTGTGATGATGTACTATCAGAGAAAAGAGTCACTGTGATGATGTACTATCAGAGAAAAGAGTCACTGTGATGATGTACTATCAGAGAAAAGAGTCACTGTGATGATGTACTATCAGAGGAAAGAGCCACTGTGGTGATATACTGTCAGAGAAAAGAGTCACTGTAATGGAGTACTATCAGAGGAAAGAGTCACTATGATGATGTACTATCAGAGAGAAGAGTCACTGTTATGATGTACTATCAGAAAAAAAAGTCACTGTGATGATGTATTATCAGAGAAAGGAGTCANATCAGAGAAAAGAGTCACTGTGATGATGTACTATCAGAGAAAAGAGTCACTGTGATGATGTACTATCAGAGAAAAGAGTCATAGTGATGATGTACTATCAGAGAAAAGAGTCACTGTGATGATGTACTATCAGAGAAAAGAGTCACTGTGAGGATGTACTATCAGAGAAAAGAGTCACTGTGATGATGTACTATCAGAGAAAAGAGTCACTGTGATGATGTACTATCAGAGAAAAGAGTCACTGTGATGATGTACTATCAGAGAAAAGAGTCACTATGATGATGTACTATCAGAGAAAAGAGTCATTGTGATGATGTACTATCAGAGAAAAGAGTCATTGTGATGATGTACTATCAGAGAAAAGAGTCATTGTGATGATGTATTATCAGAGAAAAGAGTCACTGTGATGATGTACTATCAGAGAAAAGAGTCACTGTGATGATGTACTATCAGAGAAAAGAGTCACTGTGATGATGTACTATCAGAGAAAGAGTCACTGTGATGATGTACTATCAGAGAAAAGAGTCACTGTGATGATGTACTATCAGAGAAAAGAGTCACTGTGATGATGTACTATCAGAGAAAAGAGTCATTGTGATGATGTACTATCAGAGAAAAGAGTCACTGTGATGATGTACTATCAGAGAAAAGAGTCATTGTGATGATGTACTATCAGAGAAAAGAGTCATTGTGATGATGTACTATCAGAGAAAAGAGTCACTGTGATGATGTACTATCAGAGAAAAGAGTCACTGTGATGATGTACTATCAGAGAAAAGAGTCACTGTGATGATGTACTATCAGAGAAAAGAGTCACTGTGATGATGTACTATCAGAGAAAAGAGTCACTGTGATGATGTACTATCAGAGAAAAGAGTCACTGTGATGATGCACTATCAGAGAAAAGAGTCACTGTGATGATGTACTATCAGAGAAAGAGTCACTGAATCATGCTAATTTTAAAATCCCAGTTTTCTAATTTCCTAATAGTTTTAACTTTTACAAAACAAACCAATTTTTAAATTATCTACAAACATTACAATTAGTAAAACCATCTTTTTGAAAATAGTGTCACAAAATAATCACAGGTACACTTTTGTTCAGTTAATCTTAATGGTTCTAACTACCTGTCTACTCTATATCAGTTAGCTGCGCATTAATCTATGTTCGCATTTAATTAGATTGAAGTGATGAGTGATACTGTGGTTTATGTTTTCCTCAGCGTTTAGAAACTTATTCTCCGAATGCGACTGTTTTCCTTAAAAAAAACTCACTCTAACAGGATGAGATTCTGGAGAGATTTGGTCTGAATTGACTTTTTATAACAAGAAATTTCCCTTTGTAGTCTGTTTCTCATTTACCCGAACAAGTGACTTGGTACTGAGTCTAGTGACTGCATTCACGTGAAAAAGGATGGACTGCTGTTTGCAAATAGATACACAACTTGAAAAGGGGAAATGAGTTACAGCGAAATGAAGTGTTGAATTATGAATAGAGTTAAAATGTTGAATTAAAAATACCTAAGAATTATAATGTTGAATTATAAATAACAAGTTAAAATATAGGGAATAAGTTAAAATGCTAAATTATAAATAAAGTTAAAATATCTTAAATTGCAAATAAAATTAGAAATAAACAATGAATAAAGGGATAAAAAGCTAAATTATAAATAAAGATTTAAAAATGTTCAAATTTAAAAAACGAGTTAGAAGGTAAAAATATACATATTTTTTCTTATATGATCGAAAATGTGGAACTGTCCAATAACTCGTAAACTTACCCTATCTATAAAATCTCGCTTCTATTTCATTGATGGCAATCTAACAATTTAATTTAACTAAAAAACATCCGTTATACCATTTCAACCAATAAATGAGCAAAGGAAATAAAAGATGTTTTACATAATAATTATTCCCTCCAATCCGTTAGGTACCTATAATAAAAAATATAACTGTGAATGGTTCACAAAAAAGTCTATATTGAGGGGGTAAGTTCTGAATTATCGAACAGTTCCACATTTTCGAACAAATGAGAAAGAGTACACATGTAATAATCATTATAAAAATATTTTTTTTTGGTATCCATGATACCTGCAGGTATCATGGATACCAATTATAATAAAGTTTGAATATATAAAAATGTCTATACTATTTTCTGTTCATGGATGCACGAAAGCTACACCGTGTTTCAGGTCATGTTAGGTCAATGTGCTATTTCTAACGGTCAGGTTGGTTCACTGCACCCAGTGTCCGAGTACTGAGAGTGTCACAGTATTGCACCGTTATACTAGATACGTTGAAAATTAAAAGAATAAGGGTAAGCTACGAATTATCGGTCAGTACTACATCTTCGGTCAAATAAGAAAAAACAATATAAAAATTATTATTATTACACAGTGCTGTGTAATAATAATAATTTTTTTTTTCTGATATGACCGAAGATGTAGTACTGACCGATAATTCGTAACTTACCTTACCGTTAATGTAGGTACTTCTTTGGGTGGAAATTTACCGGGGAAAAGTCTATTTGGTTTTGATGTTCAGGTCTTCTTTACTTTGCGGCATTACTCTAATTACCAAATAAATAATAAATAATGGTAATTACCAACTAATGAATAACTAATTACCAAATAAATAATGATGATAATAATTGCAATAGTATTGTTGCATTTATTATTGAAAAACTGAGCAAATGAGAATAAAGCGCTAATAATTTAATTAATTAATAGGTACTGTACAAATAAAAAAAATGTAAAATGCGTCTTATATTAATTCCTTTAATTAAATAGGGATAAATAGTCAACTGAATTCAGTTTAATTAATACCTTCCTTAATTTACCGTATTAAAATAAAAAATAATACGATTTAATCAACCAAGTTATTAATTTATTAAAACTGTTTCATATAATACCTACCAACAAAAAGGGAGGGTAAGTTTCGATTTATGGAACGGTTCCACATTTTCGATCAGATAAAAACAACAATATATTAATTATTATTTAACTTTATTTATTATTCATTCGCACATGATCGAAAACTCGGAACTTAGGCCTATCTTCAGTAAAAAGTTTTTTTCTAAGAGGAGAAGGGTTAATTAATATTAAAGAAAGAGTAGTTTTATAATATAAAATAAATACACTAATTGTTATTTTAAAGTAGGACACTAACCTTCTTTTGACGGAGAGGTGCTGGAAATGCTAGAAAATGAACTACAAAATAACGGACCCGGTATGTCGTGACCTAGTCACAATAATCACACATTTAGAATAAATACTAAACTATAAAATGTGAAGCAATGGTGTTACAAAAGCGCCTGAAATAGAATTCATGTGTATTTTATAAGGGATAATGCATATTTATTTCATGAGCTCGAGAGCAGCTGGCACCGCACACCCTACCTCAATCACATTAAAAATAACACTGAGCGGTCTGAGCCACGGATGGAAAATAATGTAGATGGAGCGCTTGAAGGACTGGAGGATTTATAATACGTACCAGAGTCCTCAACACGTTACCCGCGTTTCAATTTTTAGTCGATATTCCACTGTTGCATAATCTTTCTTGTGCTTATATTGTTATTGTGATATAAGCTAATCAGACATGGTTAAATAGGTTTGCATATTTGAACCACATATGGCACGATACGCAATACACTGATCTCAAAACTTGGCCTTGCTCATTTTATCAACTATTTACTATAAGTGATTGCTGGCAACATGTGTACTGATACTCAAGAGAGGAATCTTAGTGTTGGTACACATATGGCCCTTTAGAAAGTTGGCGATTACATTCGTCGAAGAATCGCGCCAATTCGACCTGAAAGTCTATTAGTTCTAATTGGGTCGTTTTCATGAATCTTCATTTAAGGCAGGGGTCCCCAAAGTGGTCGATACCGACCCCCTGAGATCGATATGCATTTTTTGGTGGTCGATAAACACAGGAGGGTCGAAATGGGGTCGATAAACGCAGAAGGGTCGGAAGGGGTCGATTAAAGCAAGAATTAAACATTCCAGGGCAAAAGTGAAATTCAAACCTCATACATATAGTAGACTCTGGCCTCAGCCACGCGAACGCAATATTAAAGGTCCTCTCCAGGTTCCGGAGAAAAAATGAGTTTATTACATAATATTTAAGAACTAAGGTCTACTATCATTATTTCGCAAACCGCATACAATTCGGTGCAGTATATATTTTATTATATGCTTTTAATTTTTTAAAGTTGTTTAGTACTCTGTGAGCAACAATCGAGCGAATCTCCTACCTGACGCTTATAAAGAAGATTGTACACTCTTTGTCTTGATTTCAAATTTAGATTTTTAAACGAACAATGCGTTTTTGGCCTTCTTTTAAGATATTAATTGTCTCTAAAAGTACATAAACGTTTCTATAATAAATTTATCCAAATTTAAACCATTAAACGAATAATAAATAAATTTATTAAACCAAATACCTAGTTGACAATCAAAACAAATGGTGTACATTCTTCTTCTTCAGACTGAAAATTAGAAAGTCGGAAGTAAAGTAGGTTTTGTAGAATTTGGATTATAAAAATCTTTAAACCCATATAAAATTAAAAATATGCATACAAATTTTATGGGATTTGCAGTAAAATGTTAAGAAGCATTAGCCTCGTTGATTTAAGCAATAAGATAATTTGCTTGGAGGGGACCTTTAACAAAAGAGAGGAACTGACTGAACCTGGGGAGGAGTCTTGAGTAGAGAGGAGTGTTGTGGAACTGTTTAAGATAGCATATAGTAAAGATGGAACAAGACTTGTGATAGGTGAGCAGAGTGTTGTTGAGGTGGAGGTTGAGAGTGGCATATGACAAGAATGTACGTGTAAATACGGTGTTATCTGTGTTTTTTAGCAAAGAGTGTAAATGAGGCAGAGGAACGGGAGGTAGGGTTGAGACGTGTGGCTGGTAGATATGGATTAGAGATGAGCAATAGGAAGATTATCAAGTTCTCTTGTTTAATGTCGAGAGGCAGGTTAAAGAAGTAGAGGGAATATTAGTGGTGGATAAGGTGAGATCACAGTACAGAGAAGATATAGTATCCCAGAGCTATAGGGGGGATATTACGCGTGTCCCGGCAGGCTGTGACGTCACATGTCAACAATGGTGCGTACGTTTGTACGTACAGTACAAATACAAAAGATGGCTGCAACACACCCAACTTTTGTTAAATAACGTTTTCGGTGATATTTTTTTTAATTCCACATTACCGCATGCTATTATCCAATCTTTATAGTCATACGGACGAAAATTAAAAAATGACTGTTGATGAAATTGCTACTGGTCTTTTTACACTCAAGATAGTAACAAATTTTTAGTCTTGAAGAAGAAGATTTATTCAAGATAATTAGATCATTAGTCAGATCGGTCGCGAAGGCCGCCATCTTAATTCTCTATTCCACGTGACCCACAGCAATTCTGTTTAATATGACGTGACCTCTTGTTTACATACATGACGTCACAGCCTACCCAGAATAAATTTGAATAATACATGTAACTGGGGTACAGGGTACTATACTATTCTGTTTACTATGGTGAGATATTTGGGTGTGAAGGTCCAGCGTACAAGAAATATGTTTGTGAAAAAGAGGAATGATATGGATGGGAAGGTGTGACAGACTTTTATAGAAAAGGAGTGTCATAAAGTTATGATAGGTAACAGTTACTAGAAGAAGGTAGTGCTCTGTATGGGATGGAGGTTGTGAGACTGATGGTGAAAGATGTGAATATTTTGCAGACACTACAGAATGCAGAAATACGAAGAATGTTGTAAGCATCAAGAACGAGGATTGTTAGGGATGAGAGGAGACATTGGAATAGGTATGATGAAGAGCAGAATGGCGCGTAGAAGACTGCAGTATTTCAGGAGAGTGGATTAAAGGTAAAGCATAGCGAATGGATTAGAAGTTGAGAAACAATGAAATGTGTATGAACTGGGCAGGGCTTGAGGAGGTAGAGTTGAAAGTAATGTCAAAGGAGCAAGTGAAGAAAATAGAAGCATAGATGGTGCATTAAGAGTGGAAGGAGAAGATGGGTCGGGAGAGCAGTTTTAGGATTCATATGCAGTTCAAGAGTGAGATGAGAGAGGAAGATCATGTGGAGGGAGTGGCATCTAGGCTGTGGTTTGCTGCAACGACAGGATTATTTGAAGTTGGATTGTAGAATATGGGGAGAGAAGAGAGACAGATGCAAGTTGATAAGAGGACAAGGAGCATTTTATTTTGGAGTGTTGGGAGGGAGTATGAGAGGGAAAAAAGGCAACTAGTGGAGTAATTATTTTGAAACAGTTCTGAGTGAGTGGGGGCGGAAAAGTTAAAAGTTCTAATTTTTAAATAAAGTTTTGATTTGAATTAATATTTGATTTTAGTTGTTAAAGAAGGAGGGACCTGTTTCCAAAGAAATCTGTACAATTTGGACACGTTGAACTTGAAAGGACAGTGGTGATTTGAGACTGAAAGTTTACAAATTTTCAACCTAACATCAAAAGTTTGGCTGGAGCTCATCAAGCCCATTCATCACAATATTGTCGACTATTTTAATGCAGATATATGACATATATTATCAGCAAATTTAGGATAATAATTAAACTAATATGTCATGCTAACCGCTAATATATAAAAACGTTTTAACCTTTTCACTAACAATATCTAAAGATCTTTTGTATTGTTATGGGGGGTCGGCGATGAGTCAAATATCTTATATAGGGGTCGATTAGGTAAAATGTTTGGGGACCTTTGATTTAAGGGAATCGTTCTCCTTACAATTTTATATATTTATCAATTTTCCTTTATAAAGTAGGAAGTCTTTCACCTAATTACAATAAAGAAATTCTTAGAATTTTCCACAACAACAACAACAAAAAAAATTAGAAGCCCGGCAGGTAAAACATCGAATGTGTGTTTTGTTTGTTCATGGTAAAGATCACTATATCTTATAGTGATCACTATAGTACACTATAAAAATCACTATACTATCAATCACGTTGGCTATCAATGAATATTGATTTTGAGTTGTTATTTGACTGGGTTGTAGAAACGGTGCTAAGACAATTCGTCGCCTGGACAATTCGTCCCCAGACAATTCGTTGCCGAATGAAAATAAAAGAGATATAATTTATAATATAATTATAACTTTTTGAAAATTACAAATAAAACTAGTAAGTTAAATTTTTTTTAGTATAATATAATTTTTACTGACCTGGTTATTATCGAAAATAAAAATAAATATTCAAATTTAAACAAAACGATAATATTTTAAATGCTCATATAGACAGTAGCTATAGAAAAACAAACTATTAACTAACATTGCTATACAGCAAAGAAAATGTTAACATTGATGTACAAAATCACTGAAACAAGACTAAACTGTAACTCTATGTTGGCAGTACAAACAATTGATTTATTATTCCCATGCCAATTTTAAAACCCCCAAAAAGTAAAAAATTATGTTAAAAATTTGCAAACTCTGGGCAACAATATTTCAGATTTGAGATATGAAACTTAACTAAATTAAGTCAAAATTTTATTTTATGAGCAACGGCCTTCGAAAAAGATATTTTATTATTTGCATTTTAGTTGCTGATCACATTCAAGAAATGTTCATTCTTATCCTGTATTTTTTGATGGATTTTAACACTTTGAGGATATAGTTGAAATTTAGCAATAATTTATTAATTTCTCTATTTAAATTTAAAGCATCAATGAAAACCCCAAAAAATGAATAAATTATACTTAGCCAACCATTCAATGACGAGTAGAATGATAGTACTGTCCTTTTCAATAAAAATATTGTTATAATAAAAATATACTTTTTTATGTATTAATTTTATTAGTAATTATCAATATATTATGAGGTTAAAGTGCATTATACAAAACACTTATTTTGTTGAAAAAATTAGTTCCTTTGAATGAATGCACTTCCACCTATTATAATTATATTATAAATTAGATCTCTTTTATTTTCAATCGGCGACGAATTGTCCGGAGACGAATTGTTCACCGACGAATTGTCGGGAGACGAATTGTTCACCGATGAATTGTCCGGACACCGTAGAAACTATTGATTTAGTTTGTTTACGGCTAATCTTTCTGTATATTTCGTTTTTTGTAATAAATCTTTATCATTTATATATTTATAATAAAAAAACGATATATTGAAGGAAATGTGATTTTAGGGAGAGCACACAAAATGTATCTTTTTCTTCAATTTTTGACCTACAGTGATGATATTGGTACCAATGTTAATTAATGCGGAGAGACGCATTAACCAATCTTGAAGTGGCAGCTTAATAATAGGTAGATAGGTACAAACACTCCAATGTATATAAGTAACTACGGGCACTCCAATGTAGATAGGTGGGAAGCTTCAACCATTCCCAGGTAGATAGGGAAGTAGGTAGGTAACTAACGGCATTCCAAGGTGATAGGTAGGTAGCTACGAGCATTTCCAGATAGGTAGGTAGATAGGTAGCTACGAGCATTCCCAGATATATAGGTGGGTAACTACGAGCACTCCAATGAAGATAGGTAGGTAACTATGAGCATTCCCAGGTACGGGCAAGGTTGATTAGTAGATAACTACGGGCACTCCAATGACTCGAAGGTAGATAGGTAGGTAGTTACGAACACTCGAAGGTAGATAGGTAGGTAGTTACGAACACTCGAAGGTAGATAGGTAGGTAGTTACGAACACTCGAAGGTAGGTTAGTAGGTAGTTACGAACACTCGAAGGTAGTTAGATAGGTAGTTAAGATGTTGGTACAAACAATGAATTAGGTAGGTAGTTACAAGGACTTAATTGGTAGTTGGTAGTCTAATATTCCTATTATTTGTTATTTTAATTCGAAATTCTATTTTTATACCTTTATCTGTGTTAGCGGCAATGCCTTTTATCAATCTTGTTTTACACTATAAAATATTACATAATACTGTACTTTGATTAAATTATTATTATCCTACAATATTGAGGATACGATCTCAATATTACATTATTACTGTTAACAGGTCTTGCAGCACCTGGAACAAAAATCGAATTTGGGTGAAAATTTTCACGGGATTTCCTATCCTAATGAATTATAACAGCTTTGAATCAGTAAGTAAAATGAAAACACAAAAGTAAAACAAGCTTACTATACTATGTAATTTAAAGTCTTTTTAATAGTTTGCACTATTATAGAGTATAATATCAATATGCATATAAGTGAATGAGAGTCTACATATTTTAAACTTCTTAATAATAACATAAACTTCGATTTAGTCATAAATCATCAAATTGAGTCAGGGATCAGAAATAATCTTGACTACGGTATGTTCAATAACTTAAAATTGTAAATTCAATAACGCATTATATCAAATGTTTAAAAGCTGTATCACATTAAACGTAATGCCTAATTTTTATGTGCTTTTATTTTTATGTTCTCTGAGTTTCTGCAAAACATATGCATCCAATGTATTCTTTCGATATATTTCATTATGTCAATCATTATTAATGGAATTTAAAGTTTGTTTCCATGGTTCATTGATACAACCTGATATTAATTTTACATTGTAGCTTTAAAAGATTGTGGAATGAATTCTAATGTAAGATTAAAATAACATATGAAAGAAACGTACTCTCTATATTTTATCCTCACGCAAGTAATCTGAACTGATATTCTACCACTTAGGTACTTTTCCATGGCAACTAATTTACAAACGCTGTGGCATTCAGTGACTTAGTCGAAAGATTAATAAATTTCAAGTTAATTATTCGGAAGAACAATTTAGAGCATGTGAATGTACATTACCATTAAGTAGCTAGGCGTTGGCTACTGATGTATATTGATTTTAGGTTGTTATTTGGCTTGATTTGAACAGAAGTTGAATATTCAGTTGAAGAAGGTAAGTCTCAGGAGCACCATCTCGCCATGTTCAGACTGGGAAGAGCATTCTTGTTTCTTTTCATCTGTTTTGGGTCTGAGAGCAGTTTGTTGTGCAATAAGACAGGCCTTTCCTGTCCAGACGATAAACTGATAGCAGCAAGATGTTCTCCTTCCAACTTTTGGGTCAGTAACAAAGGAAACACCGAAAGGATGTCAGTAACCGATGAGACTATCTGCTACTTGTTCTGCGCACTGAACAACTGCAACTGTGCTCTCTATTTTGAAGGTAAAGTAACCTTGGTGACAGGACAAATACCGCCGTGCTAAAGAAAAATAAAAAACAGCGATCAAAAAATGAAAATCGCCCAAAATATCCTTCGGACAACACCCCCCCCCCCCCACTCCCGTGCGATAACCCCCTGGTCACATACCCCTTGAAAGAAAAAACAAGAAACAAACCCCCTTCGATATAAATAGCTTTATTCATTATTAGAAATATAAGTAAATGTCTAGTTCACGTCCCTATTTCATTTATGGACGTGAACTATGAATTGATCCAAATACTACCTTCATAGTTTACGTCCCTATGATTGATTTAGAGGATGTGAACTAGGAAGGGGGTAAACGTCCTATTTTAATTGTATATTTTTATTTGATTTATATATTAACAAATAATAAATATGTAGCAATTTGCTAAACTTCAATTCAATATCAAATATTCTTTATTAGTATTATTTGGATATGTAGTCAAGATACTAGATTTTCGGTCAATTTATATTTTTTAGCAGTACATCATAATCGGATAAAAGGTAATTAAATTTAAGAAAAATTAATTTTAAAATACTACCTTCCTAGTTCACGTCCCAATATTAATAAGGGACGTGAACTATAGGATGTGTGTGTTAGGATCGGTTCCTAGTTCACGTCCCTAAATGAAATAGGAACATGAACTGAGAGTTTACTTAAATATATTTAACATTATTTATTGAGAAACAATTTCACTTTCGCCGGATGACACTTTTGCCGAAAATTTAAAAATTCTGTATATTATAAATATAACGAGATAAATATTCAACCTGTTATAATATTTCATTGAGAATATTTTGAGAGATTATCAGATAGAGAATAGGTAATTATTAATGTTTATTGCATGATTAAACAGCAAATAAGCATGAGTCCAGTCTCAAACCTGAATAGGTATTCACAAAATCATATACCTACGATGTTTGGGTAATTAGAAACTATTTACTTATATCTTCTTCATGGATATAGTGACTCGGTCGGGTACAGGGAACCTATTTTATTTTTTAACGGCCCGGTTCTTTTTCCGAAGGTGATGTTTGTATTCTGTTGGGGCACTCCTCGAACGGTTCTTTCTACATCCCCTTTACTGGCAAGACAAACGTAGCTCTGGAAAAACCTGTCACCTCCTCACCTTACCTCATCACCCCAAACACTAATTTCAAATTGTAAGTAATGTTTATATTTTCATAAAATGTGAATTTCTAATTACATTGTTGATCAGATACTTCATTTACTATCATTTCTTCGTTTAACTTATCTATCCATGAGTGTTGTCTCCATATTAGAGTACTTTTCAGTCACGAGTTTTGTTAGACTCTTTTCATGGAATTGCTTTTCTGTTGCATTAAGTGATCTTATTTCTCCAAAAGTATCTTGTATTGATTTTTTCCTTTGACTGCAGCGATATGGCTATAATAAAACTATTAAAAATTTTAATTAATTATGTAGTATATCATCATTCAATATATGATGGTTTCTTTCAACAGCAAAACTATTTACGCTGTAGATGGAGTCGTACACTCAGGAAGAAATCACTTCCGAGCGGAACGCGACACCACAGACCCATGGTTTGTTGTGGATATGGAGCAGAAACAGGACATCAAAGGCATCAGAATCATGACTCGCATAAAAAACTGGTCCAAAGAACTATTATATGAAATGGATGTAAGTGAAATTCATGTAAAACCAATTTAGTTAAGTCTTCCACAAATTGCCGGAGTTTTCTATGAATTCCTACATAGTAAATTAGTTGAATTTCGTGAAAAAAGAGCTCAACCAGTTCAACTTCTCTATGATTAAGTCGTGTGTAAGTGAACCATTCTGATTTTTAAAGTTCTGAGAATTCTTCTGTACCATTTATTTCCTTCTTATAATAATCGTTACGGCTATTATTAAAAGACTGGTGAAGTAGTAATCAACATTATTATTATTATTTTTAAAATAACTGTATAGTACATAGTTACTGAAAGCTTAAAGAGTTTTGTTAGGTCTGTTAATACTTTGAAATGTGTCACAGCAAGTCGAATATCATTATTTAAATCTTAGATGTGAAAATATAACAGGAATGGACTAACAATATTTTCATAATAAATAAGACTTTAATGATCTAGATTCTAGATAAAAAAACGAATACTTTAGTTTTATCCAATTTTTTAGAAGTAAATCAAATAGAATTTGTTATTCAATCTAAGCGATTATAGAGTACGGTACTAGGACAATTGCCACCCGGACAATTGCCACCCTCGGACAATTGCCAACCAAATAATTAATATCAGGCCTCTTAACTTCAAAAATGGTGATAAAATATGTATATTATTGTTGTACGATTAATGAATAATTATATACATTATAAGATAAAAAAATATTATTATTTGGTTTCTGAATGTGCTTTTTAAATCTTATATTTTTTAAGTCTTATGGTATCGATACTTTATACCACTAGTTTAGAACGATTGTTTAATTCCCTTCGTCTATAACATTTTCAGGATTTACACTAATCGATTTTCTTAAAGGGATAGTAAAGTCAAAATAAAACAATCGCCAAATTGGTTTTAAATCGATTCAGAATATTTCATTATGTAATATTTGAATGCTCGTTTATTTTTGAAATGTTCATATAAAAAGTATATAATAAAATTAGCGACACCTAACAGAAGCATTTGCACTTATTAGTATGTACGTGAGTATGTTTGTTGTTTTCATATTAATTTAGGTATGCAGTAATTAACCTTTGTTGCGTCAAAATGGTGAGAAGATTATGTGAATTCGTAAATAAGAAGACATAGTTTTAAAAATAAAGCCATCTCATCACTTGAGCTACAACCTGGGTAGAAACATATATCAGTTGTTTGTTCACAAGATGGCATTTGTTAAGAAATTACTTATATATAAAATGATATATTTCAATTATTAGATTTTATTGAACATTGCAATTTTACACGAATACTTTTTTTTTTCTGATCAATCGTTTGACATTGAAAATTTTCAAACAAAAAATGACTACTGCCCCTTTAAACACCACGCATCTACAATTTTAAGCCAATTAATTTTTTCACAGATTATTAATTCTATGAAAATATAAAATGTGGAATAATTTTTTTTATCTTATAATGTATACAATTAATAATAATTAATCGTACAAAAATAATAAACATATTTTATCACCATTTTTAAAGTTAAGAGGCCTGATAATAAATAATTGGGTGGCAATTGTCCAGTCACGATTTATAAATAATGCCGAAGTCATATACCGCAATAATAGTACACTATCGAGCAAATGGAATATATTGCACATACCTGAATACCGAGCCATCTTATTACTTAACATTTAAAATGAGGGCATTTTACATTTTTCATCAGGTGAGGGGAGGTGCTAGGACAATTGCCACCCGCGGATAATTGCCACCCGGACAATTGCCACCCGGACAATTGCCACCCGCGGACAATTGCCAACCAAATAATTAATATCAGGCCTCTTAACTTCAAAATGGTGATAGAGTACACAATAACTGATAACTGCTACCCATACGCTACACCTCACACAAATACCCACAAAATTACGTCGATAATTCTATGATTAAACGATCAAAGTTTACCTGACGTTTGATTGGAATTAACTGTTGCTTTCTTGGGGTTTAGTATGAATGGAGATGTCCTGACAGCGGCAGCTTGAGGTGCATAGTCAGTTTCCGACTCCTACGATGATCCTGTTTCGTAATGATTTTATTTAACAAACCATTGGCTGTAGAGTGATGGGAACTAAGTACTCCATCCAAAGAAGTCTCAGATCTATACCAATTAATTCTGACCAGACTTCAGGTAAACTTCATTTATTCTTAGAATTAATCAGCATAATTTCGGCTTTCTTGGTGTGGAGTATGAATTGAGATCTTAACTAGCGAAAGGCATCTTTGTGAAAACTTTTTTCACATAATGGCTTTATCATACAGTATACTCAGCTGGTACAGTTCAAAATATCTTCTATTGGGCAATCAATCAATCAACCCGAGTGCTATGCCCTTTATAACCATCAGGGTCAATATTGGCAAGCTTCCTTTAACACCATTTAAGCCATTTGCTGGTGATTTCAAACGGGATTGCTTTATATGGTTTAGTTCTTAGAGTATCTTACTTTTTTTGCAATGCATAAATATTGTTTCAAAGGAGAAAAATCACAAACTGTCTGAACTTCATAAGAATTCACAGTTTCAGGACACATTTTCTATTCTCAATTGTTGTAATTTTTAGTCTTTACAATTGGACAGTTGTCGAAGAATTTAATATTTTCAATAGATATCGGTTTTAAAGTTTGACCTCTTTGGGTCGTTGCTAACGCCACGAACATAACAGCTTAGAAGATATAAATGAGACGAGGGAATTTATGTATGGGGGAAAGGATTCTAAGGATATCCAATACAATGTAATTAAATACCAAATGACACCGTATCTAGGTAGTCGGGATTTCAGTTCTTATACTCTTTTGAAATCAAATTTCCCAATAGTAAATTGTCGACAAAGCTGATCGAGTATCATTAATAGAACAATAACTATCTCCTTCATTGAATAATCTAACCAAAAACTCTGCCACTACGATATCATCAAGCCGTAATGGATTAATTTGTTTTTCACCACAGAAACTATACCATTTTTAATTTTAGTCTTCATACTATTTGATTGAAGTAGTTCTCCAGGACACACAAATAATGTCCAATGCTCCTTTAGAAAATCTTCTGTCAAAGTTGAACCATTTTATTGATTGATTTATTTATAGTTATTAATATTGATTGATTAATAGTTATTAATATTGATTGATTAATAGTTATTAATATTGATTGATTAATAGTTATTAATATTGATTGATTAATAGTTATTAATAATGATTGATTAATAGTTAATAATAAAGTAGGATGTATAGCTACCTCCCCAGTTAACATAGGAATGAACAAAGTTGTATTTATAAACAATAATGTAATTTTATTAACTTATATTGATTTAATAGTATCCAAAAATCTGTACACAAGGTAGCTTTAGGTACAAATGGAAGTCTGTTACAACATATAATTGCGTAGCAATATCATAATGATTTATTCATTCTTTAAGTTCGAAATTCATAACTGAACAACATAAATGAAGTATGAATGTTACGAGCATTAACAAAATTGAATACAGAACAATAACAAAGTAACACTGCTAACCGCGAAAGCTAGCACCTGAAAATTTCAACTGATTGTGCACGGCATAATAAGACATGTGTTTTTTTGATACATAGTCAAACCTTCTGATACATTTTGAGAGTCAAACTCATTAGGGTTAAGCCAATTAATTGGGATATGATAATTTATAACCAATTTAATCACGCCTAAAAATCTTAATTAATAAGTCTAGCTTTACAGTTTATTCCAGTATAATTTATCTAAAACTGTATTCTGCTTTCAGGATACACAAGTTGGGGTATAAATATTGCTCCAAATGTTAAACTTCAAATTATTACATTTATTTTTTTATAATCTCCTATGCATTCTAATTCTCGGCATTTCTATTACCATTTGATTAAATTCTTAGGAGTTTGGCTGTTAAATATATGATGAGACACTGTCCCATTATATTAAACATCAAAAGTTTTCAGTATCTACCAATTAGTGGTAGGTAAACTTTCTGAAATCAGTGAAAACCCTGAATGCACATCATCGTATTGTATTATGGCTGTCATATACATATAAGGCTGCGCGTAGACCAAAAGCGTTTTCGCGTGAAGCGGGCAGGAAAGCTTGCGGGCATGAACCGTGCAACATGTTATTCCTATTGAACTGCGCACACACAAAGCATTAAGAGCGAGCGCGAAAGCTTGCATTAAAGCTTGAAAGCGGCAACTGACTCCGAAGATGGTTTCACGCTGCGCTAGAAGCAAGCAGTTACCTGCCAGATGTCACTCGGGGAGCGTTGTGTGTAATTCCGCACCAAATAAAACTGATAACCACTGCTATTATACTTTAACAGTTATATTTTTTCACTTTTATTTTGACCACCGGGTGACTGAAAATGGCGACTCTAACCACACTTTGAAACATGGGAAAACCTACTTAAACTTAGTCACTTTTAAATTTCAAAGAAATGGTTATTACCACTGTTAAAAGAACAAAAAGCTAACTGCTATTCACGTCGTTGTCCGTTGATTAATGGGCACTGGTCAACATTTTAATCCGCTTTAATTATTGTAGCTAAAAGCCTAAAATAAAAACAAACATAATATTGCAATAATGAAATAAAAAATAAACAATGTAAAATGTCAATTATTTGTAATATAGGTTTTAATCTAAAGAAATAGTTTTCATAAAAAGAATATGTAGACTCAGTTCTTAGTAACATTTCGTACTATTTCTATTCGTTTAACCTTTTATAGTCTATGAACCTTGCATACAGCCTCCTCAAGTGACATATAGCAGGTAACTGCTTGCTTTTCGCACTGTGAATTCAATTCACGCGTTTGTTGTGAGCCCCTCATGTTTCCACGCAAGCAAGCTTGCTTGCAAGCTCGCAATAACGCTTTTAGTCTGCGCGCAGCATAATGGAATATGTTCTTTTATTTAAGCTGCTATTACTTTTTCTCGATTAGATTTACGGTGGCAATTCCTTGGCCATAGATGGAGACTTCACAAACTACCAACTCCTCGGCTCTGTACAAACTCTGGCAAACAAGCAAAGACTTTGGAACTACACCATTCTGGATCGGAGGTCGGGGAAACAGTTTCGCTATGTCGGAGTCAAGAAAAGACAGGGAGAAGTTGATAATCTCGTGATCAATGAGATTGAAGTATTAGTTTGAACTATCACTTGTGAAAACAAAAGAAATGAAGCTTGTATGATTTATTTGTGATAGTTATTCTAAAGAAATTATATTCATCTTTATAAAATTTCCACCTTTATTCATTTAAAAACTATAGTTTAATTATGTTTATGAAACTTCGCACGTATATTTAAAATTGAATTCTAAGACATTTTTGTTCATGACATTTTTTCGATTGGACGCATAGAAAATGAGATATTCGAAATTCGAACGAATTTCGAACCGATTTTTAAAAGTATAGAACTCCGACAATTTTGAAGCTACGGCTTAGGTTTTCTATCATTCAAATCGCAATTCGATTCTCTACAAAATGCTTGAAACCGATTTCTGAATTTCGTAACAATTTTTGAAAATATCAATTTTTTCCCAAAATAAAAAGATTTTTTCATAAATCAAAATTTCAAAATTATATATTTTGAAAAAAAAAATCGAAATTGAAGAATCAACTCGTAGCGTTTTGTAGAGAATTTCCTGAAGAATGAAATGAAATGAAATAAATAAAGAATGATAAATTTTGAGATTTTTCCATGTTCGGTTCCCTTAAAACAAATATAATAATATATTATAATTATAAGAGTGATTATTTAATTCAAACAGTGTGTTTAATTTTCTAAAAATATCATAACCATTAGAAATTATGACATCACTCAATAAATACTTGAGACAAATTTCAGTGATGGATTAATATTGATATTTAAAAAATTCAGTTGTTAAAACAGTTTTGTAACCTTTTCATGTAGACTTGAAGTAATCCATAAAATTATATACGAGTATTTTATTTATGGTGGTTATCTCCAGGGTACCTAGTAGACGACACAAAAATATGACGTCACCACAACAACACATAATTCCGAGCGGTTCATAATTCCTCGTATTTGCATGTTAATATCGAGAAGTTTGAAGTCATTTTAAAATGGTTTCGTGTAAAAGAAAAGTGGAAATGGCGATTGAACCTCAAAGTTGATCATATAGATATAATTCAAGTCTGTTTTTATTGTTCATTTCTTTAACTTTTCTATAAAAAATAGGATCTTGAACATATGCTACATAGGAGCCTATAATAGTGCTAGTTAACTGCTCAATTGTAGCTCCTATGAATATCAGTTAAGTAGAAAAATAGTGGAAATACATTTTATCCAATGCTTAGTTAGTAATTGATAAGAAAAAAAATTAATTTAGAAATGAATAAGTTTTCCCATGTTTCAAAGTGTGGTCAGAGTCGCCATTTCTAGTCATCCGGTGGTCACGTCAAACTAGATTCGATCAGCTGATTACCATACCCTATATGTTACTGTATCCTAGTTCTCTCCAAGCAATTGTTTTATTGTTCCAAGTTCCAACTAATGGGGTTAATGTTTCCCATTACATTTGTAACTACTCTTTATGCTGAGATTTCTTTTAGATATTCTTATCGGGAATCATAAACTAGAAGTACAATCTTTTTCTACAGCATCAGATTAGTGAGTATCAAAAACTTTCGTCACAGTATTTAGAATTTTATACGGCTTGTATATAGGTATATAGTTTCTGAACCATCTTCTCCGTTTAGAGTCCAATGTCGCTTATATATTTATTTAATATGAAAAATTAAATTCTAGCAAACTATGTATATTGCTTATTGACATTTTTCCGATAAAATTAATAAAAAATTTGAAGAAATTTCTTCATGATTTTTTTTCAAAATTTTCACTTTTATATTTTAGATTCATTGAACTAGTGCGAATGACTTAATCGGATTACATTAACAGAGAAAAAGAAAAGGATATGAGATATCTCAAAAATATAATTTTTTTAAAGAAACAGAAGAAGACGAAACAAATAGCCAAAATTCATTGTTTGGTATTTTGAAATTTCTGATATCATACAAGATTCTGAAAAACTTTTGGGTTAAATCAGTAATGAACACTAATATTATCTGAAATTTTAGTCCCAAGACAATATAATTGAACTAAAGCTTTAAAAGCTGTGATAAAATAATTAATATAATTGAATTCGGAATAAAATTTTAATATTAATTTTATCAAAATATGGTTGTAACGAAAGTATCTTAGAATTTAGTTTTACAAACCATATCAAAATTTTATTTACATTAGACCGTAATCAGCAAAGACTGTTATTAAAAAAATGAGGCCACTAATATAAAGGAAAGGTTAATTTCCAAATTCAACCTCAGAACAATGCATAGATAATAATAATGGATTCGGCACATTGAACCAACCTTCTCCCAAGGTAGCATTCCCTGTGAATGTAAAACCATATTATCCCCATGTAATTTTCTAGGCTACTTTTCAATCTGCCATATCTTATAACTAATATATATATATATATATTTCTTGACATTATTGTAATTAAGAAACTGTCCTTTAACTCGGAAAGAAGAAGTGTTAGATTTGTGAATTTGACAAATTAACTTACAACTCTATTTTGAATTATTTGGACGAAAAATTTGTAGCATGTGAATGTACATTAACAGTAAGTAGCTAGGCGTTGGCTACTGATGTATATTGATTTTGGGTTGTTATTTGGCTTGATTTGAACAGAAGTTGAATATTCAGTTGAAGAAGGCAAGTCTCAGAAGCACCATATACCCATGTTCAGACTAGGAGTAGCATTCTTGTTTCTTTTCATCTGTTCTGGATCTGAGAGCAGTTTGCTGTGCAATGAGACAGGCATTCCCTGTCCAGACGATAATCTGATAGTAGCAAGATGTTCTCCTTCCAACTTTTGGGTCAGTAACATAGGAAACACCGAAAGGATGTCAGTAACCGATGAGACTATCTGCTACTTGTTCTGCGCACTAAACAACTGCAACTGTGCTCTCTATTTTGAAGGTAGTGTAAACTTGAAAGTATTTTGAATGATCATCAGATAGGTAATAGGTAATTGAATTATAGAGCCTTGTTGTTAGATTAAACAACAGATAAGCATCAGTCAATATTTAGTGATCGAGGAGCCTGGTCAGACGACAGCTCTGAAATACTTTAATTTATATCAGGAAATTAGTATATGCATTTAGTTATCTAGATTAAGCGTATTTCACGAGAAAACATTATTTGACATGAATTAGATTAGTATTGTAACTTGTAAGTGTAAGAGTTGACGGATGGAAAATATAACAATTTTCAAGCAACACTGAATTTTATTATTACAAACTTAGAAATTAATCAATGTACTCAAAGATAGATCAAACAGAAACAGAAAACAACCAATTTTAATAGAACGTTCAAATTGATTTGGTCTGTTGCTCACTTCAGTATGAGAGTTATAATGAGTTTTGGAGACTAATCCGTAGTAGTCTAACAAAAAGACGCTGTAACTTGTGTGTCACATATGGAAACAGTACAGATGCTTTTCTGAAGATTTGAACTGTCTGGTATATCATTGACAATTAATGAGATTTAATGGTGGTAATAAGTCTTGATATAGGCGGGTCCCTGAAAGGGACACTGTATTTCTTATATCTTGATTAACACCAAAAAAATTACACAACCAGTATAGTCATATTTACATGGTTACAGTGGGTGCTACCTATTGTAAAAGAGGTGAACGCTCCAGACGGGGGTCATGAGTTCTCACCGGAACCTATCTAACTAGCCGGTGTATTATGCCTGAGTGAGATACGTGCACATTTGAGATATTAGTATATGAGAGGCGGAGAGTTGATTGTGGGCGTGGCATTATTGCTGCAGTTAGTGCAGTGTGCTAAAACAGCAGGAATTTTTTTGTTTCAATTGTAATGAATATATTTTTTAATTAAATTATCAATAAATATAATTCATTATTTAAATTAGAGATTTTTCTTTAATATAATATAGTAATTATTACTCCTTAAAATCATCTTAGTAAAATACGAGGTTTGTCTACTAGGACTCTATAGGAGGGTTTGATGTATATCTAATAATTTAGCGATGTTAGAAACTATCAAGAACTTGAAAATTGCTAAGATAGGTACCTAAATTATACTGAAGATAATAGTGGCTATCTACAGAAAAATATCACAGTTAACTGAAAAGAAATTGATCTAATATTCGCTTCGTAATTAATTATATAAGAAATATTCACATTCAACCGTCGAACTATCCGAAATTTCAATTAGATTGAATAGAGGAACAAGAAATGTATGCGAAATGCATCACGTACTATCGTAAATTTAATGGTAATTAGGTACAATTTTAGGTATTTACTGTTCTTTTCTGGTAATGATATTTAGGTAACTTTAGAGGCAGCCATTGATGATATATTTATCAGCTTTTAAAGCCTTTGTTATTGATTTGAATTTGTAGGACCAGGCACTATTTCTTTTTCTTTGCTTGAAATTCGGAGAGAAGAAGTAAAATCACAAATAATAACAGAAATACAAATAATAAGAGATATATTGAACCAAATTAGAAGTGGTTTGCAATTTTATAATCAGTAACCTTAGTTTTAATTAATAGAAAAATAAAATTAGAGTGGATGGATTAGAATAAAATAAAGAAGTATTATTTTGCAGTTAGGTTAAACATGTTCCGTTGGGATAGTAACTTTTATAAACCTCCATTATATTGTGACCAGTGACTATGTGTAAATTATTTATAGCACGGATTTTATCATACAAACATAATTAAGGGCTACTCAGACTCTATCACTACAGTTGGCACACTTGATACTGCTGCAATAACGCCACGCCCACAATCAACTCTCCGCCTCTCGTATGGTAATATCTCAAACATGCACGGATCTCACTCAGGCATAATACACCGGCTATATCCTGGGTGACCCAACCAAAAGAATTCTATCTCTACCTGACTAAAATATAAAACTAATCATTAATTCTTTTTTTTTTACTCTATGAAAAGATACCTAGACTAATTATTTCACTACTTATTTCAGAGCTGTGATTTTTCCTAATATCTCTAAATGCTACAATTCATAAAAGGAAAAATATTCTGACCATTTCTATCTATCGATGTTGATTGCATATTGCTTAATATTACCTACTATACTGCAGACAAAATGAGAACTGATATTGCTGGAACATTGTTGAAATAATATAATAAATAGAATAATAATGTAATAAATAGAAATTGATTATTGTGAAAATACCTATAATTAAGCTCTTGATCATGCATCACCATACTCAAAATAAATGTCGATAATATCATATACCAACGATATTTGAGTATTCAGAAATATTCAACATTCATGTTAAAATATTTTGAAATGAATGGAATAAAAGTGCATGGATATCTATTCTTTTGCTGTTTTTTCCGAAGGTGATGTTTGTATTCTGTTGGGACACTCCTCGAACGGTTCTTTTTACATTCCCTTTACTGGCAAGACAAACGTAGCTCTGGGAAAACCTGTCACATCCACACCGTACCACATCAACCTAGGCAATAATCACCATTTGTAAGTAAAGTTTATATTATCATAAAATTTGAATTTTCAGTTAAATAATCTATAAATTGACTTCATTTACATCAAATCTTAGTTTACCTTCTTCTTCCTTGAGTTCTGTCACCTGTATTTTAGTCTTTGCAGTCACAAATTTTGTTAAGGGCCGTACACACGTAGGGTTTTTTAATAAGTCTTTCCTCCAGAATTTTTGCTAAGCTCCTCCTACTTTTTCCACGAAATATAAATAAATAAAAATATTTATTTATATCATGTGGTAAATACAAACTGAAATAAATAATAATTATATCGTTTTTCCTTATATTCTCGTGGAAAATGTAGGAGGAGCTTAGCAAAGAGTCTGGTGGAAAGACTTATAAAATCCTATGTGTGTACGGCCCTTCAGAGAATTTAATTCATTGATATTTCGTATTCGTCAACTGATCAATGAAAGGTTTAGAATGGTCCTAACATTAAAACAGCAATGGAATGTCAATCAAATATTTGTTATTATAGTAACTAGTACAGTAGGTACCTGTTATTGAATCTAAATTATATTTGAATGCAAGTATGTATTATGGATAAACATATTCTGATTAAACAAAAAAAATCTCTCAAAAGCCAAAATATAAATTTATTTTTTAGATAATCAGTGTCAGTATTACTGTAGCCCGTAGTCATGATACTGCAGCAAATTATTATTTTTCCTTTTCTATCATTGTTTCTTTGTTTTTTCTGTTATTCACACCCACTTTATGAGGCGCTGTTGATAGAATGACTGTTTAACACATATATTTTGTTCGATAAATTGAATAGTTATAGTAGCTTATAGTTGATTGAAATTAACTTTTTGTATATGGTTGTCTATTCTTTTCTGTCATGTCTGTATATATAATATAGTTAATAAGAGAGAAATTACCAATTATTAGAAGTGATATGCATAACAAAATAGAATTTTTTTTAAAGTGTTACATTTAATATTTTCACGTAAAATACTTTTAATTCATTTGCTACTTTGATCGCATGATCAACCCCTCAAAATATTTTCTATTATTCTACATCATAGAAAATGAAATTGTTGAGGGGTGAAATGAAATTGTTGAAAATGAAATAAATATTTGTGCCAATATATCTAAAATCTTGTTATAGGACTGAGCTTTAATTTAGGTAATTAAAGTGGAATCTATATGTATTGGTAATAACATAAACATTATTGATTATGTTTGCTGCACTAACCCTTTTCACCATTCTCTTCAGACACTATGACACTCCAGTTTTCTTCGCCAACGTCGTTCTAACATTTTGCTTTTGTATGTTTATTGATGCACTCTTTTGAAGATACAGTATATTTTAAAACTAAGCGCTGTTCAATTTAAAATATGAATTTTTCTATGTCAAACATTTCATCAACTTTGACTTCTGCGGCCTAAATGTTAGAAAAAATACTGCCTAGTATTGAATGACCATTGGTAAAAAGGCTGCGGTGGCTGCGCCTCCAGATGATTTACTACCACCTACCGCCAAAGCTCTGCCGACAGTCACGTCGGTAGAAAAGCCAGTATAGACTGAAAATTTGCTTGCTAGTCATTTAACCATGATTAATTTAATATACCTGAACTGGGGGTGAAAAAAAAGGTTTTATTCGCTAGTTTATAATGGGCCTTAGGTAGTTACAATTTAGGTACATAAATACACTAGTAGACTAGTAGGTATCTAGTCTGGTATCTAGATACACTAGTTGCGTAATTACAGGTCAGGTAGGGGAAGATGGTCATCAATGGGACATGCTGAACAACCATTTTGAGGGTAATTTTTAACAACATCTTAGTGGTAAATTAGGCACACTTTAGTGCATTCACTCGCATTGCATTCAGCGGTTGGGGTGCGGTCAGCTCTGCGTTAGGGCGAAAACTTGTTTTAGAGGGGGCGGAACTAAATTTTTCGTTATTCGTTTCAATTGTTATTAATTTGTTAATTTAACATATAATGATTACGGTATTCTTTTATAAGATCAAGTAATATGTAAAATATGATCTTATGAAGGGATTGCCTTAATACTTTTGTAGTTGAGCGACTATTCCCATATGTTTTCAAAATGGCGTCATGGTGATCATTGGGACAGCACATTTGGTAAAACAATGGTACAGTGTCTTATTGTCAATCTAACTGTCTAGTTATTCCATATGAATCAATAAATATCTTTTTTGGATACAATAAGGTAAACTGTAGCTTCAGGGCTTCTTGTAGAAACAGACCTTCCAGCTGAAGCGGGACTTTCGACCATGATCAAGGGCTTTAGCAGGCTGAAATCATCACAAAGCACAGCAAAAAAAAAACAAATTTCACTTATAAAAGAAAAAGAAGCAGCATGATTGCAATGGATACACCAGAGAAGGAAGAGCTTTTTCTGGTGCCACTAAAAGGATAAGGCCTTCGAACTCACGTCATAAAGTATTCGTTGATGGCCGGTAAACTCTTGTTCTTGGTCTGGTATAGAACTCTTAATTAATCTAACTGATTTACTCGTCTGATGAACTTAAATCTCTACCCAAAACGTTGTAAATGAAGGTTTATGCTCTTGTAGAATTTGATGCGACTTCTAAAACGTATTTTGTTGGGCAAAAGCATGAAAAATATAGATACGAAATATTGATGTTAGGCGAAGATTCAATTGCAATGATTTTCATTTACCAAATGTTCCTGACATTGTATCAGAGAAGCTAGAGGACATTAAACTAATATTTTATGAACCAACTAAGTGTGGGACGATATAAAGAGATAATTCGAACTTGAAATTCGACAATTTATAACCTCAAATATACAAGTTCACCAGGGTATGTACCATTGTTCACCAGTGCTTGTATAAAATGGGACAATTTTTTTTTTCATTAAAAAATTTCTATTCAACAGAATATGTGATAGCATTCTAGTTAGTTTCATTTTTTAAAGGAATATCTATAGTACACATGGATTTTTTTGTTTTCATATTTCACCCATAGTTAATGGAATATCAATCTTTAAATGTTTTTTGTCCCATTGAGGACCATCTTCCCCTACCTAGATATATTAGTTGGGTAATTACAGTTTTGGTACCTAGATACTCTAGTTGAGTAACTGCGAGTTAGGTACCTAGATGCACCTATTGGGTAGTAACAATAGGGTAGTTTCATGTCTGCGGAACTTATGTTCTTGCGCAACTAATCGCAAGATTACCGAGCCCGCTGCTTCGCAAACGAGATCATTGGGTAATATTGAGACCATGGCACAATCCTCAAAAACGCACAACGCAGAAAACTTTTCAGTTACACTATATAACTTTTTTTTTTAATTTTATGGTTGAACTACGTTACTTCGGTTGTCAATAGAATAAAAAAAACATTTGCTGACTCAGAAATAATTAATTTAAGATGGTTAATCGGACTAAAGCCTAGATCACACCGCCCGAACTTGGTTGGGGCTATCATTGAGCGGTAAAAAAAGTCTTCACCACACGTTACCGTTCACAGAAGTTGGTCCCCGTTAAAGCAACGCCGTGTACTGTACACTCGGTCATCGCTTATGTTCCCTAACCGCTCCGAATGTTTTGAGCTGCCCGAAATATTTCGAGCATTGAGGAGCGGTAGTTTTCCTCTCTGCAAAGTTCACCACCGAACTAACAACGCCAGATAAAGTTTGGCACCGCTAAACGCAAGTTCGTGGGCGCTTTGTTCCGATAGGCCAAAGCACAAATCCTGAACGAAGCTTCGCCAGCTTTTTCCAGGCAATAATTGAACGTTCCACAAGCTTTGGCAGAGCGTTTTTTTTTACGAGTTTGAGTGTTGAAAATACGTGTTAAAAAAACTATATAGTTGACCTAACGGTAGCAAGAGTTAGAGATCGTTGGTTTGGCGGTATAGAGCTGTGCAACCTACATACCAATCACTGGTTCAACGCCCAAGATCGTTTCAGCAAACTCGTTTCCACGATTCAAACATTTTCAACCACCCCATCAAAACTTATGCAGAGTTTAATCACTGCCCGGGCAATGCTGACGAAGCAGCAGTGGTACCACATTTAAGAGTTTTGCGTTGGGCTTACGGACTCAAATGTCCACGTACTTGCGTCTAATGGTGCCGAACTTGTCTAATGGTGCGTTGTTTCGGTAGTGAACTTTGCGAAGCGGAAAGCTACCACTCCCCAAAACTCGTAATTAATTGTGCAGTTCAAAGCTTTCGGAGCGGTATGAGTGAACATAAGCAGTGGTCAAGCGAATACGAAGTTGCCTGAACGGGGCAACTTCTGGTGAACGTTTAACAAGTGGTGATGATTTTTGGCCTCGCTTCAGGAAACCTCCAGCAAAGTTCCTCCGGTGTGAACGGCCCTTCAAATGATGAACTACAACTTTCGATTTGTATCCAAAATTTGTCAGAAATTTTTTTATACCACAATACCAATTTCAAACCCTGCCGAGCTAACGCACACACTCGTAGAATACCGCTTTATCCACGCTCTCGTTACCATGATTGATTTTCACTTTTGTGCTCAGTTACGAGCTTTGTAGAAATTCGATTTATTTTCTCTTCGTTCAAGGAACGCTCTAACAAAGTTCTGGTGGTGTGACCTAGGTTTAACCACGCACCTGGAACCTTTTCGCGGCAAGAGAGTTCAGGTCATACCCTGCGTCCTGTCACCGTCTCAGGAACTGCCTTCGGGCAGCCCCTGTGAAGGGAGCAGTGATTGGCGGGTTTGACTGACCAAGTCCAGGATAAATCTTGGAGCTAAAGATTGCACCCAAACTGTGCTTCTACGCCTGGTGGAGGTTCTTCCTTTTTCAGGTTTGGGAGTACGGTTTGGAGTGCATAGGTTTCAAGTGGGGAGTGATGGAGAGAAATTCACCATGCTCCATTGTTAACCCAACGTCGAGCGCACAGCTGGCTGTGCACAAGGCCATTTTTGATGGTTCGTTTATCCTTGTGACTCTTTGTGACAATGATTACCCCTTCTCTGAAGGCCGTCTATAGTTGATCAGGCCAGATTCCCGAAAATAACAACTGTTCAAAGTGGTCCTAAAAATCAAAACAAATAGCGGACTTAGTCTGCTTCGGTTTTTATAATTGGACTATTTTAAGCCACTTATAACTGTGTAATGATGATATAAATTATACCAATGGATTTGCAATTATTAAATTTATATAATAGTGTTATTTAACTGACCGGATAATAATTAATCTATTTAAAGATCGTCTATATATACAACCCGGGCAAGAAGGTTTTATTCCTGGGTTATTCCCTTAATATCTACAATATTCCCTCCTAATCTCTATTCACAGTTTGATGATGAGGGGATATTCCTGTAACAATAATATTGGATAGTATTCAAATTCTTATAAGAGAGAATATTCCAGGAATATTGGAGAGTTACATTATTCGGTCAGATATCATCCAAGGATATTCAGGGAATATCATATTTCTATAGTATTCCATACGAAACAAATAGGAATATTCTTGGAATAAATATTTTTGATAGTATTCCATTCTGAATATCCCATAAATATCCCTAGAATTATTAAGATAGTTGCGTATAATAGTATTCCCAAAAAGGAATGAAGGATTATCCTTGGAACAATTGGGATCTATACAGTATTCTTCTTGAAACAATGGGGGAATGTCACAGGAATCGAACGAAAAATTTTACTTTCTAAGAAATAATTTGAATATCCCTGGAGCTACTTCAATATTTTTGATAAGGAATATCAAGATATAAGAACATAATCAGGTATAGTACCTAGCAGACGACACAAAAATATGACGTCACCACAACAACACATTCCTTGTTTGTGACCGAGCGGCTCATAATTCCTCGTATTTGCATGTTAATATTGAGAAGTTTAAAGTCATTTTATAAGGGTTTCGTACAAAAGAAAAGCGAAAATGGTGATTGAACCTCAAAGTTGAATATATAGATATAATTCAGGTGTGTTTTAATTGTTCATTTCTTTTACTTATCTATAAAAAATAAGGTCTTGAACATATGCTACCTAGCAGCCTAAACTAGTGCTAGTTAACTGCTAAATTGTAGTTCCAATGAATAACAAATAAGGAAAAAAATAATGGAAATACAATTTAACCAATGCCTAGTTAGTAATTGATAAGAAAAAATTCAATTTAGAAGTGATTAAGTTTAAGTAGGTTTTTCCATGTTTCAAAGTGTGGTCAGAGTCGCCATTTTGAGTCATCCGGTGGTCACGTCAAACTATAGATTCAATCAGCTGATTACCATACCCTATGTTACTGTATCCTGAGGAATATATCCCATTGGGTAATATGAAGGAATGTTCCTGGAAGATGGGAAATTTAAAGTATGTATTTCAAACAACAAAGGAATGTCAATGGAATCGAACGATGATTTTTTTTATTTCCTTAGAATTTGGATGTCTTATTTGATCACTAAGAAACTTGGGTTTGTGAGATGAACTGTAGTAATTTGGATTTCATATGTTCTCTTCTAATTTTTACCATCTATATAATTTTTAACGCAACTTGTAGTTTTTGAGGATGTGCAAGAGTTAAGCTCTTCGTCTATGAGGTGTTAGATTTTCGTTTTTAGGTATGTGCTTCAATTTTCATCTTCCATTCATACAAAACTCCTTCACGGAGCTTTTCTGCATCCATGAGCTTTGTCACCGACTTATAATGTGACCTCTTCTCTAAGTCAGTTTCCTTTCTGGCTGCTTCTTCCAGTCTCTTGTATTTCAAAACGTCAGCGTTATGGCCTTTTGTTCTAAAGCAGATACTAAACAACAAATATCGCTCTAAATGAATAGAGTTTCGGATCAGTAAATTTAATGCTGGCTCCCTATTAGAAATTAGTAGTACCTACAAAAATATCTTATTTCGTTTGTATGAAATACAAAACTACTAAAAGTTGCGAATCAGGTAGCCAAAATATTTTTAATCCAATTTAGTTTTCGCCTTGCAGCACTGCAGTTCAGACGTAATAGACGGGCTATAATAGATAGTAGTTGAATTAGTGTCAATTCAAGAAAAAAAGAGGTTAGTATTGTGATGTTTAACGTAATGTTTAACGTATGTACACCATTGTTTCATATTTTATCAGCAGCAGTTATCACTCAGCAATTTTAAATTTTGGTTTAAAGTTAAGTATTGATATCTGGTGATAACTGAATAAGAGTAGGGTCAAGCATGTAAATTGCGGCACACTAACTAACTGCAGCTTCTAGCAACAGAATCATCATATATTCAAAACACACATTAAAAACTTAAATAAATAAATTATAGCATGCACTGCGCTCCATTTGATAGCTATGCAACATATTAATGGAATTTTGGTTCAGAATTAAAATGCAATTAAAAATTAAAATGCTGCAATTTACCTGCATGACCCTACTTACTGTACTATACTATTTTAGTTTGTAGGCCTATTTCTATTCCTATATACTCAGTTTATACTTTAATTGTAAATGGGTTCACCATGTTAATTTATATTACGAAATGTTTATGATTATTTAGCTATAACTTAGGTTAAACTATATATATTCTCTAGCCTCTGTAAGTGAAATATAAAATTTCATAGAATTATTTCTTCAGTGACCTGTCCTTAAACTGACTAGAGTTTAATAATAAAATTTTAAAAGTGCAAATAATGATTATCTGTGTTAATAATGTTCATAGTAGCTTTTCTACGTTCATGAGCCCTTTCTTGTTTTACTTTAATTTTTTTTTTACTTTTTTGATCCATATGGTTTCTCAAAACCTCTTTCCTTATCTAATTCTGTATTCCCTTTACTATCTACTTTTTTATCTTTTAGAATTTGAATGAATCACTTAGGTTTTTTATTTAATTTATGGATTAAATTATTGAATACAGATTATTGATATATGATAATTAATTATTCTTTTTCTTTTTAGGTACCACTGTCACAGTTTCTGGCAATATGGTTTACTAAGAAGTTACAATTCTGGAGACATGTCCTCTTCATTTCGTTGTGTGAGATGAAAAAAACCCTTTCCAAATCACATGGTAACTTCTCGTACAAAAAGTGTAAGCGAATTAATACCATAGGAATCATCTTTGTAAAATTCCTAATACCGAAGTGTGTACACATAATACACATATTAAGTGTACTTTAAATAATAACACCACATGCGGTCATGTGTCGATTTTTCTTACAGTTCTCGAAGAAATGGAGATTAAAAACTAAAAGAACGCGAGAAAGGCTAGTAGGCACAAGCAAAATTAAGTGGAAAAAAGATACAGATACTTCTTACCCTTCGTTTTTATGGTATAAGGAAATTCGAAGAAAGAAAATTCGCAGAACGAAATTTTCGCCGAACAGAATTTTTGCCGAAAGGAATTTTCACCGAAAGAATATTTTTTTAAATCTCGGCTCAAAAACCTCAGAGAAATAAAGTAATCATCATCGGAAGGTTGGTGTCCGAGTCACTCTGGGGTCACCAGCAAGTGATGAGCTAGTGCCCAAAACTATACCGCGTCTTGCAGGACGGTTAATTCCTAATTTGGGGGTCACGTGACTGGCAATTTGGCGTCAGTTCCATGGAGTAATGATATAACTGAAACAAAATAAAGTTTTGCACTTTCGTTTTCACCGTCCTGCAATAACTCTCTCTAGTGTATATCATAACTCTATGGGTCACCAGTAATTGTAAGTTACTCTTACAAGAATTAAAATGATGAGAAGGTTCCAGAAGAATGTATTTAGAAGCAATAATCCAAAGAATTATATCCTACAATCTCGTAGTATATTTACTTAATATTTACATTATTTTACATTTAAAACTAAAGAATAAAAATAATAATTTAATTTAACAGATAAAATAAATTAATTTCCTATAGACTGAAAATGTAGGACAACACAAGTAAATAGCGTAATTGCAATTGGTTGAACAATTTGGTTATTGAAATCATGTGAATTTTCATGACATCGTCAATATTAAGCTTCATAAAAAGTGATAGTCATTTTGAACAAATGATACGTTTTTGGTTTTGGTTGTAGCGAATAACTTGTCTCTGAAGTTGATGGGAAATATCACAAAAAATTTCTCTCTCATCCTATTTTGTTCGTAGCCACTTTTATAGTCACACAACTTAGTATTTTCAAATGTTGGATGCAAGTTTCTTATTCAGCTTTGCAAAGCATGATGATAACATTCGATGCTGTTCTTTCGGTGAAAATTCCGTTCAGCAAATTTTCTTCCGGCGAGCTTTCCGGACACGGTACACCTCACCTGTCGGATTGATTGACTTCGGAAAGAAGAAGAGAAATAACAAGAATAACATAAATTAGCTATTTTCTATCGAAAACTAACCATTTAATCAGAGTTACTTCACGTAATGTAGTACATGAGTCTAGTTAAAGGATTAGTTTTCAGTAGATGTCTTCGTATTCGAAAGCTCAAATTCTAAAAAACTTAAACGTTGAGTATAAATTTCCTATTTAAAAAGAAAGAATATTGAAAATAACAAACAAATTTAAAACCTTCTAAATAACAGTAAAAGCTTTGGTTGCATAATGACGATTATTAAACACTTTGGAACACATTTCAGCACAATAGCTGTAATATACATCCACTAAAATTTATTCTTTTACTCAATTTAATCATATTACAATTTTTTTCCCGACTAGATTTACGGTGGCAATTTCTTGGCCATAGATGGAGACTTCACAAACTACCAACTCCTCGGCTCTGTACAAACTCTGGCAAACAAGAAAAGACTTTGGAACTACACCATTCTGGATCGGGTGTCGGGGAAACAGTTTCGCTATGTCGGAGTCAAGAAAAGACAGGGAGAATTTGATCATCTCGTGATCAATGAGATTGAAGTCTTAGTTTGAACCGTGATTTGTGAGAACAAAAGGACTGAAGCCATTCTGGTAAAATTATGATACAGTCAATTTAATCAATTTTTTTTTCAAAATTGATAGCGTTCAACTGGAATTTAGACCAAAAACTTAACCCAAATGCGTAGATCGATATGATATATAATAATGTTCTCATTAACTTAATGGCTATTATTCAGGATCTGCGGTGTTATAATCAAATTGAATTGTTTACAAACTCTCATTTATACAAAATTATGTACCGCACAATGAATATTATTTCTATTATTCAATTGAATAATTATAATTATATTTAGTTAAGTTAAGGAGATCGGAAACCTTCAAATTGTTTTTCTTTATTAATGATCTGAGAGCTCTGAATTTGGTATACAAGTAGAACAAGACGGAAGAAGATGTTTTTATTCGTGCTAAAATATGTTAGAGCCAATAGAAAAAGGCCCCCTTCCAGAAAAAGCAGACCTTCTTCAAATAATTAAAAAAACACAATTTTATCTTTATTTAGACAATGAACTTTCAAAAACCAAAAGATATGCTTCTCGGCTCTACGACCATGGCTCTGACCATCGCCAATGGTAGTGGCCTCCAAACGACTGTTAGGTGCCTATAGCAGGTCACAGGGCAACACCCAAACTGTGGTTATCATACTTCTCCTTGACCGGCGTCAGTATACTGAAAGCATTGCCTCTCTGAACTGTCAAATCAGCTCTCTACTCTAACCAAAGGGTCTCTCTCACATCATCAGTGATGTCGGTAATACGAAGGCCGATTTCAACGAGGAGTACACCTGTCGTTTCACCATAGCTACCTGCCGTTTCCACCGCTATGGGTTCGAACCGATATCGATTACCAAGAGCCGCATATTTGCGTCGCTTCCTCCCCTCCGCCTCCTTGGCTGCGCTACCAGGTGACAAAACCAAGTCGATCAAGTGAGACGCCTAGTAAGTGTCTACACATGTCTCAGGGGAACACTGAGATACCATAAGGCCGCTTACCATCACCCATATCAACCCCCAGAGGCTCCAGCACTGAAGGGATACAAGCCGAAATCAAAGCTCTCCTAATAACATCATTCAGGGCTTCATGTCTCGGATGGCGTCCAGCACTGTAGCGACATGATAGACCGTGAAGTCCTATTGAATCCACTTTCTGGCCACATCGGCACACGTGTGGCTCACAGATGTCCGCACCAACACGCAGCGCGATCGCAACCCGAAAAGACTCTGCGTCGAGTAGTGTTCCAAGTATGGGAATTGAAATTTGAAACAGAATTTATTTGAAACAAGATGAAATTTTTGTTTAGAATATATATCTGATTTTTTTTAAACTCTCTATCTCTGTAATAATTACACAGTGTATTCTGAACACATGTAGGTGTTTTAGGCTTATAGAAACAATCTAGAATTTTTCAAATTTCTGTCTTTTCGGAATGTATTCGATTCCCTTAACTGAAATAGATATAATGAGACGAACTTCATTATTAGTGAGTGATTATTGAATGCAAATAGTGTGTACAATTTATTATAAACTAGTACAGTACCGGTTGTTCAATCTGTGAGAGCTCAATTAATTTAATGGGTTTAAGATTATATTCAAATGCATAAATATACAACACATTAAATTTATAAAAAAAAAATTTATTCTTTAGGGCTGATTCACACCATAGCTCGCTCTGCTCTCGCTCCAGTCACGGTCTGGTCTCATCCTGGTGCATTCACATGTTCGGTCCGATCACGATCCGCTCTCGCTCCCGTTCCTTCCGTATCATCTGATTTTGCAGTGATTATCATTACGCTTAATTGATGATGAACAGGATGAGAGAAAACAAAAAGAAGAGATTTTGAGTTCATCCTATGGTAAAAGATAAGAAGTTTGAAGGATATCTATTATCAACTCAATGTATCCTCATCTAATAGATGACAAAACTAAATTTTTCAGTTATTTCCGAATGATTATTGGAACTTTTGAAAAAATCTGTCTAAAATTGAAAATGATTTGACAAAAAGGAACATGTCACACTGAAAAAAAAAACACTCTTAAAGAAAGACTGGTTGTATATCTAAGCCTCTAAGTTAAGAAATGTGTATAATATTCGAGAAAAACACTGAAATAATCAAACTTGACTGTGACTAGAGCGCTATGGTAGTTCACACCGGCAATGTTCCGCTCACGCTCTAGCCAAAATATCTTCTGATTTGATCGTGACCGGAGCGTGAACGGAGCGTGACCTGACAGGCACTGCCAGTGTGAATGCTTTACGTGAAATGCATTAATGAATATTGGACCGGATCGTGACTGGACCATGAGCGGAGCGTGACCAGAGCGATGGTGTGAATCAGCCCTTATGGTACAAACAATTATTATATTTCAAATTGATAATTTTAGTGTGACCCCCGTATCAATGATACTGCAGCAAATTATTAGTTTTCTTTTCAATTACTGATTCTTTGATTATTCCGTTCTTTACACCAACTTTATGAGGCGCTGTATATAGATAAGTCACTTTTTCACATCAAACAGAATGATACATTTAGCCATTACTAAGTTCTTATAGATACCTGCGAAACGAATGTTCATTATTATAAATGAAATGATATTCAATATAGATAAATTTAATAACAGTTCTCCAACTTTCTGATATACAGGGTCGTGCAGCTAAATTGGGACTAACTTTAACAGCACATATCTTCCGTAATTTCTAACCTATGACTGAATTCTTTTTTACAGACAATCTTTAAGCCCTTTGCTATAATATTTCAGATTAAGATCTAGCATATTTCGCAAAAATATGGCGGAATTAGCGCGAAGAACGATCTTATGTGAAATGAGACGTGCCGGGAACTCTGTTTCAGACATTATTAAGAGCACTGGCTATGCGAAATCGACTGTTTATCGAGTTGTTGCTGCTTTTGATGCCGAGGGTAAGGTTCAGAGAAGTCGACACAGTCCTCGCAGTGATCGAAAGAGAATCAAAACATTCCTTGCTGGGCTGAAAAGGACGTTGAAGTCAGACCCAAGCCAGCCGATTTCAAAACTGGCACAAAAGCGCAGCGTGAGTCGTAGCACCATCAGCAGGGCAGTCAAGGAAGACCTTGGTATGAAGTCATACGTAAGGAGAGTCCGTAACCTCCTAACTACCCGCTCCAGAGCCCTCAGAGCTGAAAGATGCCCAAAGCTTCGGAACCATCTGAAACACAAAGGAGGACATGTCCGCGTTTTTGTTGACGAGAAAAAGTTCGTTGTTGATGAGGTCGCAAATCGCCAGAACACTCGGGTAGTAGCCTCCGATCGTTCAGAAGTTCCTCCTGTGATGCAGAGTAAAAATCCCGCTTCTGTGATGGTTTTTGCAGCGGTCGCAAGTGATGGTAAGATGATGCCTCCTAATTTCATCGAAGCGGACCTTAAAATCAACACAGCGGAGTACTTGAAAATTCTGAAAGATGTTTTGATGCCGTGGATACGTAGGAACTACGACCCCTTCAAAGTGATGCTCGTTCAAGACTCTGCGCCCGCGCATGGAGCAAAGAGGTTCAGGATTTCATGAAGGAGAATCTTCCTCTGATGGTCCCGAAGGATATTTGGCCCAGCAGCTCCCCAGATCTGAATGTTTCTGACTATTGGATGTTTGGCGTCATTGAGGGAGAGTCTAACGTAACTTCACATCCAAGTGTCAACTATCTGAAGGCCGCCATTCGTCGGGTATTTCGTAATCTTGACCCCGAGGATGTAAAAAGGAGTTGTTTACGGTTTCGCTCTAGAATCTCCCAAATTATTGACGCAAAGGGTAGTCACATAGAATGATTTTGTTCTGTAGACAATAACGAACAAATTAATACAAGTAAAAATTACATTTAATCATTATTTGCCTTTCAAAACAGCGAATTTAAAAAAAGTTATGTTAGTCCCAATTTAGCTGCACGACCCTGCACATTTGTAGTAGTCCCTTATATTATCTTTGAATAATTAATTAAATTGACAGGTTGTATAATTTCTTAGTTGACAATAATTTCAATTGAAGATTAACATGTCAACTAACCGAAACAGAACTGTTAATTTTAATTTAACAGTAAGTTATACAATGTTTATTGCATGGAATGTGTGTTGCTTACCTAAATCTCACATTAAACACTTTGATCCAGTCTGATCCAAACTAATTTGCCTCCATTTACATAATCTATAAAATAATCTAACATACATATACTATACAAGAATTCTAAATATGTTGGTATATTTATTCTTGATTTTTAGAGTATAAAAGTTTGATGTTTGATTTATCCATAGATAATAATATAATATATTTAGTTGTGTTTTGCAATGTGTGATAAATTCAGTTAAAAATACAAACATTACTAATGCATTTCTATTATCCTTTAAATTGAATTTTAATCTTTATGATAAGATATTTAATAATTTAATATTGGCACAACCCTAATTATTATCACCAAGATTCTTCACTTGAAAATTAACTTAATTTAGAAGTAGTAACATAAATTCCTGATGTTCTCTGTCAAATAACTCTAATTAAGAGCTTTACTGGGTGAGATAATAAAAGCTTTTTTCAATTTCTATCGTCAATCAACAAATACGTCTTTACAGTAAAATACTAATAACAGGTGTAATAGAAAATAACTGGTCACTACAACAGAAAGAAAAGGTTGAAAATTCATAATAAAAATTTAAACGGAGTTTATTCAAATAAAAATATCTGCATATTTTGAAAGACCGATTTCAAATACTGTAGCTTGTCATATCCAGAAGAGATCCTACCTGTCCTTGGCCATTGCATGGTGAGTACTTACATTTTTGTTCTGTCACGGGACAGAATTAACATCTCAACTCTATACTACAAACCATTATTCACGGTTGAATTCATTTCTTTCGATGGGGATCACTTTCGTTGGGGTACGGTCAAGAGCCCCCCCGGTCAAGAGCCCCCCGGTCACAAGCCCCCCTTGGTCATGAGCCCCCCTAGGTCATAAGCCCCCCCGGTCACGAGCCCCCCCTCCATGTTTTTTTAATCCTTATTTACCTAGTTAAACAAATGAAGAACTACTTAGATAGAAATAACTGAGAGTTGCTAATGTAGTTTGTTGTATCCGCTAGATTGTTGTACTGCACACTTCAGGATTGTTTAATTACCTGGCAGGGGGGTTCGGGGGCGGCACGCCACCCGATATACATATATTTTATGTCTAATCAGTAATGAACTACAAAAGTGTCAATAAGGATTAAATAATATAGGTAAATAAGAATTTAAAAACAGGGGGGCTCGTGACCGGGGGGGCTCATGACCGGGGGGGCTCTTGACCGGGGGGGATCATGACCTAGGGGGGCTCATGACCGGGGGGCTCTTGACCGGGGGGGGGGGCTTATGACCGGGAGGGCTCTTGACCGGGGGGGCTTATGACCTACACCCACTTTCGTTATAGGTATTCAGATTTATATTCGGCTCTTACTTCGGGTTTTTAATAACTTAACTGTTATTAATTTAGGATCTACAATGTAATTATTTTGATATTAAGTTTCTCCAATCTTCAAGTTTTTATTCACTTTAATAGATCTTAACTAATCACGTTAATATACATGAAACATGCGTGTGATTGAACGTAAAGGTGTGACATGATAACACCCTGTATTAGTTTAGACTCAATTATTTAAATAATATGATAAACAAGGTGAACCATGAGTCTCCATACATAGAAAAAAGATACTTTTTATATTGGACAAACATATGTATTTACATAATGTACTCTATATGATTCACATTGTAAACATATAATACACATATTAACTGTATCATTTGAAGCACAATGTATAAATACAAATGTTTGTCCAATATTGAAACTATGTTTTTCCTTGGTGGAAACTTATGGCCCACCCTGTAATATATTTAAATTACGATTTTTTGTCATACCTACTTTTCGATACGTTGAAAATAATATCGCGTGTGGGGAGTAAGCTCTACTGTGTTTATTCATGGAATCTATGTTGCCTGGTAACTCGCATTAAACACTATTGAACGATTCAAACTTTACCTAATACTTGGAAAATAACAATTATGATTATTAAGCTTACTCATTGATCATTTTCTATAAACTAAACTACGGATATGTTCCTCACAGTCACATCAATATTAAGCTTTATTTTATGTTAGTTTGTCTCGTCAAATACAGTACTATACACATGCTACCTTCTTCGTTTGAGTTAATCCCCACATCTATTTATATTTGATACCTTGACTTACACAGACCTAACAGGGTCATGTACCTTCACAGAAAATAGGTATCCGGTAATTCGTCACCGGACAATTAGTCACCGGACTATTCGTGGCCGGTTAAGAATAAAAGAGATATAATTAATAATATAATTATGATTGATAAAAGTGCATTTATTTATAGTTTAAATGAAGCTGATTTGTATTCAACAAAATAAGTGGTTTGGATAATGTACTTTTACGTTATAATTGAGATAATTACAAATAAAATTACTGTATATATAATTGTATGATTTACTATAATTATACAGGGTGTCCCAGAAAAAAGGAAACCCATTTTCAAATTAGTTTATTTTAGAAAATATTAAAACTATAAGAATTCTGAAAAGACTGTTTTATACGTTTACACTTTCTGCATCCCTTGTGGAAAATTAATAATGTTACAACAAAAATTAAAAATGCTGCAGCGAATTTAGCAAAAGGAAAAAAAAAGTCCTTGTGCGGGCACGATATATTTCTTAAACATCCGGTAGTATTAAAAATTAAATCCTAAGGTTTATTACAAATAAGAGACAAATTAAAGAGATTTATTAACATTGGAACCGCAATACTTATTTCCAAGGTGTAAGGTTAATTTCCCTCGACATGTCCTCCATTTCTTTCTACACATAATTGCAGCCTTTTTCTCATTCCAGCAAAAACTCTTTTAACTAAATCCGGATTTTCTTTTAGTAAATTAACTTCGTTTAAAATTCTCTCTCTCAAATCGTCTGTGTTTTCTGGAGGAGAAAAGTACACTTTGCTCTTGAGGTGTCCCCAAAGGAAAAAATCGCACGGTGTCAAGTCCGGCGATCTGGGCGGCCACTCAATTGGATGGTTCAGTGCAATAATGCGATCGTTGAAATTATCATGTAGCAATTCTTGAACTGCACGACTTCTATGTGCTGGAGCACCATCCTGAATCCACCTTAGCCTATTAAATCTGTTTGGGTAAATTTGATGCAGCTCAGGAATTATTCTTTCTGTAATTAGGTTTAAGTATTTATCTCCATTCATATTATTTTCGTAGAAGATAGGGCCCACAAGTCGTCCGTTTCCACACATTCCCATCCATACAGAAACTTTCTCCCTGCACATTGTTACGTCGAAGTTGAAATTTGGAGGATTATTTCTGGGTGCATACTGCGAATGTTATAATTATTGACTCTTCCATTCATATGAAATGCTGCTTCATCACCAATCACGATGTCTTCTACGAAGCGAGCATTTTTTTGCAGAAACCAATTTGAAAAATTTAGGCGGCGAGGTAAATCCGGTTCTAATAGTTCATGCCGTACATGAATCTTGTAAGCATGATACCTTACATCGTTTTTAACAATCCGGTTAAATGTGCTTTTACTGATGTCCAACCCGTTCCTTCTCGTTGATATTTTTGAATTCTCAATTAGCTTTTCACGAACACGATTAATGTTTTCCCTTGTTCGTTCTGTTCTCCTGCAACCCGATCGCTCTCTGTTTAATTTCGAAGTTGTTCCTTCAGTTTTGAACTTATTAACATTTGTCCATATGGTCTTCTTAGTTGGCGAAGCTCTTTCCGGAAAGCGTTGTTCAAAATCTTGTTGAACCAGTTTAAAGCTTCCAGTTCTTAAATAACTTGTCACCACAAAAACTCGTTGTTCTTTTGAGAGTTGCATTTTCGGGTTTTGAAATATGCAATAAAAATTACCGTGTTAAAATTAAAAATTCCTGATTTTATTATAGGTATCCATTGTATCATGAATACAAACTAACAAATTTTGTTTTGTTTGTTGGTATCATCAACGGACCAAAAATGAGGACTTCCTCGCGCAAGCACTTTTTTTTTCCTTCTGCTAAATTCGCTGCAGCATTTTTAATTTTGTTGTAACATTATTAATTTTTCACAAGGGATGCAGAAAGTGTAAACGTATAAAACAGTGTTTTCAGAATTCTTATAGTTTTAATATTTTCTAAAATAAACTAATTTGAAAATGGGTTTCCTTTTTTCTGGGACACCCTGTATTTTCATTGTAGAGGACACTACTATCATTCCACTCGCCATTGAATGGTTCGCTAAGTATAATTCATCCGAATATATGGGTTTCCATTTATGTTTTAAAAAGAGATGAATATCCAGCTAAGACTAAATTTCAACAACATTCTCAATGTGCCGCAATCCATCGAAAAAGAAAATAAAGGGATATTGATATAAACGTTTTTTCATCTCTCTCTCTGTTGTTTTCCTTCCTTCGATTGTCCGATTGTAGGTCAACAGCCATCTGCAATGTCTTGTCCTCTTACTCAGTTTTGTCCGCTACTGTTCGCTGTTGTTATACTATTATACAATATAAGTATATGGATAAGGGCTCACAACTTGTTTGTGTACACGTTAATTTGGTAAAAATATATTTTCGTAACTTGTTTAAAAGTAATTTCCGTCAGCGATTTAAATTATCAAATTACTTTAATCCGTTTTACTGTGAGTTACTCGCAGCTTAAGTTCATCGTCGTACTAGTTTTATTTGCCACTGTACCTGGCACGTTAATTGGCGTGTCTGACCTGAAGACACGTTCCTTGCTCGCCACTGGTAGAAAGTTCAATACCTTCCACTGGTATTAGATAGAATACCTTCTAATCGTATTAAATAGAATATCTTCCACTGGTATTAAATAGAATACCTTCCACTAGTATTAGATATTCGTTTTTTCCTTAGTTAACTGATGTTAACTTGAAAATATATCTTTTCACTGGTATTCTATATTCGTTTTTTCTTAGTTAACTCATGATAGTAACTTGAAAATGTATCTTTTCACTTGTCACATGATGTTCTATATTAGTAACCACTTTAACCGCATTAGTTTTCATACGGAGAAACAGATTGCCCCATCGATTGTTCACTTCACATCTAATTGTGTTTCCCCACTGTAATTAATTATTGATTATATTCGCCTTTTTTTATTTATTGATCCCGTAGAAGATGCCATTTATTGACTTTTTGCCACTAGAAAGGATTGTATTACAATAGTTAATATATAAGTTTATAAGTCTACTATTATCATTTCTTTTAGATCTATAAATTAACAAGGCCTTCATAATACAATATATCAATTTCAGTTCGGATGAATGAAACACATTTAACACAATTCTAATATAATGATTATCTGGTGCATTACACTTGAACAGACCTATTTATGTCTTTATTATATTATGCAGTGTTTCTTTTCATAGCTGAACAATATTAGTGAAGCTCAAATATTATGAGTTCTTATCTATCGGCACATATTTAATAAAAGCACAGAGTCGATTTATGGAATGATATCCCAGTGTTAGCTGATCAATTGTCTCAAGACCGAGAGAGTTAAACACACTTAGCGTTTACACACTCGATCTATACCGATGACACTTTTACTGGGTCTAGGAAAATTGATCGGAAGCAATTAACCGAAAAAAATTTATCGAAAGCAATTGATCGAATGGAAAATTGATCGAAAGGAATATTTATCGAATGGAAAATTGGTCGAATGGAAAATTGATCGAATGGAAAATTGATCGAATGAAAAATTGGTCGAATGAAAAATTGATCGAATGGAAAATTGATTGAAAGCAATTGACCGAAAACAATTTATCGCAAGCAATTGGTCGAATGGAAAATTGATCGAATGGAAAATTGATCGAAAGGAAAATTGGTCAAATGGAAAATTGATCGAAAGGAAAATTTATGGAATTGATAATTGGTCGAATGGAAAATTGATAGAAAGGAAAATTAAGCGAACAACAATTGATCGAAAGGAGAATTGATCGAACTAAAATTGAACGAAAATGATAATGGATCGATTTACACTAATTGACGAAAAACTAAAACCATGGATTACCAGAGAAACTTACTTGCAATATGTAGTAATTTATACATAAAATTTCTTCAATCAACTGTTTTTCTTTAACAGAGAATTATATGCTTTGAAATATATTGTAATATGGAGAAATTTAAGTTTTCTTAGTTTTAAAATCTAGATAGTTCTAGATAACTTGAGAAATGAAAGTTAAATAATTAATTAATTACTTTAGTATAGGTTTAAAGTCTGTTGTGCAAATTGTGCAAACAACAATAGATCGAAAGGAAAATTGATCGAATAGATCAGTTACTAAAGACAAAGCAAATATAAATACGTATATCTGTTTTTTATATGTAAAATCTATAATTTCCATTGTCTTTCCATACAGTTTTTAACTAATTAACGATGTACTTTCTCAATATTTTCAATATGACTTCATTTACTATCACCTCTTTACCCCAGGGGCTCTATCATGAAGCTGTCTGTGGTGAATGGAAGAGAAGGGGGTGGCGTTTCTTGGGCCCCGAACTGTTGTAATTTGGATTTCGTATTGTCTTTTTTTTTTTCATTTTTACTGCATTTATCAATTTTTTTAACGATACTTACAGTTCTAGAGCTCTTCAACTACAAGGTCTTAGGTATTATGTTAGATAGGCTCGTAGGCTCCATTTACTATCACCTCTTCATTTTCCTCTTCCGTCTGTGAGTGAAGCAACCGGTGCTTGTGTCCCTTTTCGTCAAGTTCCTTATTAAGTGACTGCATTCACGGAGTAGCATTTCTGCATCCATGAGCATTGTCACTGACAATGTTTAAGCGACTTTGTTCATGAAGCCACTTTCCTTTATGTCTGCTTCTTCCTGTCCCTTGCATTTAATTCCCTTTTGACGTCAGTGATATGGCTTTTGGTTCCGAAACAGACTTTAAACCTATACTAAAGTAATTAATTAATTATTTAACTTTCATTTCTCAAGTTATCTAGAACTATCTAGATTTTAAACTTAAATTTCTCCAAATTACAATATATTTCAAAGCATATAATTCTCTGTTAAAGAAAAACAGTTGATTGAAGAAATTTTATGTATAAATTACTACATATTGCAAGTAAGTTTCTCTGGTAATCCATGGTTTTAGTTTTTCGTCAATTAGTGTAAATCGATCCATTATCATTTTCGTTCAATTTTAGTTCGATCAATTCTCCTTTCGATCAATTGTTGTTCGCTTAATTTTCCTTTCTATCAATTTTCCATTCGACTAATTTTCAATTCCATAAATTTTCCTTTCGATCAATTTTCCATTCGACTAATTTTCCATTCGATAAATTGTTTTCGATCAATTGCTTTCGATCAATTTTCCGGGTCTCACTTTTAGTCAATCTAGACTCGATTAAGGGACTGAAGTGAACAAAGCTAAACGGGTCTCAGCCCTTTTAATTATGTGGAATGGAGGCCAAATGAACCCGGATTTTCCTGGAGTTTGGGTGGTAAGTACGCCGGATATATTAATTGAATTCATGTTATTACGTGAATTTGGGACAGAATAAGTATGAAAGATTAAGTTTGAGGTATAAACTTTAAGTTTATCAGCGTATTAATATTTATTATACTTTAATTAGATCGATTTGAAAGAAATGAATTTTTGGTGATATTTTGGCAATATTTTATTAATTAAAAAGTTCAGAAATATGAGAATAGGTTAAATTTAGTCAAGACATAAGGTTTTGGCTAAAGCGAATGTACTAAATAAGAGACAGATATATTAATTAACTATTTTTAGATACGCTTAAAATTAATTTAATTTATATTAAAGTTTAAATAGTGAAAATTCACCAATAAAATTCATTGCCACAGTGGTCCACAATTTGAGTGCCGTTTGATGCTATTTTGAAGTGACGATATGAATACGTTAAAATTAAAATTAAGTAAACTATTTTGTTACATTAATCATAATCATAAAACCCAAGTTTCTAAATGTACACATATTATTTATAATTTAATCTCTAAAACTGCAGTGATGGCTACTGAAATTAAACAAATTAAATTTAACACGAACCTGCTGACATTGATCTATGTTCATTTATCACTCATGTTTTGAATTTACACAAAAAATTAAGTAGGCTGAAACTTCCAGAAACTGTTTAATAATATACATAGAAGTTATTACAATTATGAAACTCAAGTATAATGCGTTTAGAGTAAAATTTGTACACAATGTAAAGCAGGTAAATTACGGTACACTAACTAAATTCGGCCTGAAATACCAAAACACTAATAGAAATGAAATGCCTATAGATAGAATTAATTAATCAATTTTTTATCTCAAAGAAATATTTGATCATCCGTTAAACATAAACGTATAAATTTGAGAAGTAGTATAAGTTTTATGACATTATTCATTTGTATTTATGTTTATATTTTTAGAATGGTGGAATCTTGCATGGTGGAGTTTTTCACATCTGGCTTATAACGCTGGTTGAATCTTCCTGGTGGAACTTTCCGCGGGGGAACTTTCCACGGGTGAATATACCAGCTACGGATACATACATGTCTTAAATGAAAACATGAATAAAGTCCAACCAACTCACGTGTAATAAATAGATTCGAAGCATAAATTGATGACCCATTTGATATGACCACATGGGTTGTACTTTTCTCTCTCTGTAATCACTTTATTAAGTATGAAACCATTGAAGATTTTTGTGAATCAGAGTTAAACAACATTACAATTTTCAAATTATTTATTCAATAATGCGGAAAATGAAAAAAGGATACACCCTTCTACTGATGATGAATGGAAATCTTTCTATTCGAAAGCTTGAAATCTGAACAAAACCTTCAACGCAGAGTTTAAATAACCTCTAAAAATAGGATACATCCTGTTTAGTAGACCGCTTTAGTAAACCAAACTTACCTCTATGGTGAACATATTTAGTTTCGTCTGCCACAAATATTCGTTATTTTTTTCTGAATTTAGTTGTATTTCTTGAAAGAGAAGTTATACCAGTGCAACTCCTCTATAATGAAGTCATAAAGTCATGTATAGTGAACCATCCTGATTTTTAAGAGTTCTGAGAAATGAAAAACGTTGTATAATGAATTTATTTGAAAAAGAAAATATTTTATGTATGTAGTCAGCCATTAAAAGTTCAGTCTTCTATTCATCTCTCATATCCTCTACAGTAGAGTAAGCTCTCTATAGTGAACTAGTTGAAGTTCACTATAGAGGAGTTCTACTCTACTATGTTTATTCATGGTATGTGTGTTGCCTGGTAACTCACATAAAAACACTACTGAACGATTCACACTGTACCTCGTAATTGGAAAATAGTTGTTGAGTCGTCCACCATCACTGAAAATAGTAACTGACGAAATATCAATTCCATTAAAAATTATTTTCTAATTTTCTATTAATGAAAAAAGAAAAGAATAATATTTATTATAGAAAATCATGAGATTTATATAAAGTACATACATTTGTACGTACTTTACAAACACGAGCATTAAAATCACAACCCTATAATTAATGGTTCTAATTAATAAAGACTAAAAAACATATATACATATAACTAGTACAACAATGAACATTTAATGTCCTTCAAGATTGTATTTAATTAAAGATTACTTAAAAGCAGCTTTATGTGATTTTATGATGTAAATTTTTGTAAATATTCATTATAATATTTACCCAAGGAAATGGAAGAATCAAAAGATCTCTATATCTTGAATTAAATGCAAATTCAGGTAATTTTCAAATTCAGGTAATTTGGCAGTGTAACACTTAACTAAATCATAAACCAAAGCATATTGAATTATTGATGCTTAATAATCAAAACAAAAATCTAGGTATTTAAACAAGATCATTCAATGTTCAACATTGATCGAACATGTAATGAACTCAACTGTTTTAGCTTCTTATATTCTCTGTCTGTCAGCCACCACGTGAAGTTTCCTCTTCTTCCTAGAGTTGGCCATTCACGGTCAGTCTGGCGTGAAGGAATTCCTTCAGACGCTGAACGAGGACGTCCACTGAAGACGATTAGTGTTTCCATCCGTGCAGGTCACTGCAGAATAGACTACCATGATGTTCAAGGCGGGTTACGGACATTATTCTTATGGACACGAACCCCCCTTTAATCTTTATAAATTAAGAATGCTTTTGTATATCTCTCAAAATAGATAGTGCTGCACAATTTAAAGTACAAGAGGGGATGATGTCATGTCCTACACCCGTTCAGGCTATAGAAATAGCCTCCTCTATTTGTGATAGAGGGCCTGTTGTGGCGCATTCTATTTTAAAGAAACCAAGTCTTTCAGTGCTAAATCAGGATCAAGACGCAGCTAACACTGATTACTGACCTGGTCGCTCACCATTCACGTTAAGTTTTCCCCTCAAAGTACCTCAAAAATCATCCATTACCTGATCCTCATCCGGTCAACTGACAAACGGACTGACAAGTCTCAAATACCCTCATTCACAATTAGTTTTAGTGTTTTACCAAGCCTAAAGGAATTCCTTCAGGTGACACCGATCGTGAATTGCCCGCTTTACAATAAATGATTTTATTTGTATTCCGAATATAAATCATATTAATTTGCAGCAACTAATAACATCCATATTAGATTTTGGCATTGAATCATAAAAAGTTCACTGTTTAAATTAAACTCAATGAAAAGATTCATCATATCCAATATAAATTATTATGGTAAGTGATGAACTCTTCATGCCTAGTTACCATCAATAATTTAATGATAACTCCAATCAATAGGTGGTAAATTATAGTATACTCAGTTTCAGAAATGATGAAGATTTAAAAGAACTCATAGTTTTTCAGCTTTTCATATCAACCGTAACTATAAGCAGTAATTATGTTCCCAGATTATACCCGTTAAATTCTCTTCTTTAAAAGGTTCTATCAGAAATATAGCATAAGCTGTTATTAGAGCATTAGTGTAATTGGAGGTTAGAGCCACACGTGGTTCATAATATCGTACTTAAAATGGATTCTTTGAAATTTCAATCAGATTATGACTAGACTTTGTGCTATACTTAACTGGACAGTGCGCAGTACATGGTAGCTTCTTCACAATGTTCACACTAGGAATAACATTTTGGTTGCTTCTTCTCTTCTCTGGGTCTGAATGTCATTTTTTGTTTGATCAGTTGGGCTTAGAATGTCCAGACGATAAACTGATTACTGAAGGATGTTCTTCTTCTAACTTTTGGATCACTCCGGAGATACCTACCAAAAAGATATCAGGAGTAGATGAGACTATCTGCTTCTTGATGTGTTCGAAAAACAACTGCGACTGTGTTCTCTACTTTGCAGGTGATTAAGAGGTATTTTATGTATTTGAAACAGCTTTTTATTTACAGATACTGTGTAGTATTTAATCATTTAAATGTACTAAGGTATAGTATATCCAAACAACTCAATTTATGAAAACTATACAGCACAGACAAAGTAGAAATTCATCTACATGATCGTACATATTAACATGAAGATTCAGCAGGGTTTTGACGCAAAATATTCGAATTTATAAGGAGAGTAACTACATCGAAGTAACTATCAATTGACTTATTATTTAAATAATCTAATTATGAAGAACTGCCCATGAATGCTACGTATTTTCCAGATTGAACTTGCATTCTTGTCGGACAGTCTCCAGTTAACAGTTCATCGGCAGTTTCTTTCTCCTCAATCGGTAGGACTAACGTGGCACTCAACATAACTGTCTACTCCTCTCCTTTCTATAAATGGAGTAGTGGTCACCAATTGTTAGTAATAGTATTAGATTGATATATAATAGAGAAAAATGATCACAACCATATCTACATATTATTCAAATGAATTAAGAACAATAAATAATTCAGTTAAATAGTACTACACAATATTCTTGCTATCAATTATAAAGTCACTTTAAACCCTTTAACTCTACATTTTACCAGACGTTTTCAGCCTTTTTCTAAGTGCATGCTGAGTATGTGTATATGTTATACCAATTCAATATTGTTTTCGATGCAACCAATAAAAAATTCCAGGTAAATATTTTTATAAATTGTGATGCCAATTCTACTTCTCGAGGCTGACGCTTGGTTTGAATTCAATCCCATATTCAAATAGTTTCATTACTTTTTTTTAGATTAAATTAATTTAAAAATTTGCTGTACATGTCAATAGAATTCTATATAATATATATCGTAATGTTCTGAAGGATTAATAATAATTATACTATCTACTAAGATGCTCAATAGGAAGAGATACTTACTGAAAAAATTAATAAGAAATCCGGAACTCATCTATCTCCTTTCCTATACATCAGTATATTCCTATCCAAATATCAGTATTTCTTTCCTATGAATGGCTTTCTTTTGTAGCACTGCAGAAATGGATTAATGTAACAAAGTACAACCAACTATAAAATTCTTATTTAACAGTGTTCCCGATTATGCGGTGGATGGACTAGTAAATCCGCAATGGGATTTCTTCATCACAAGGATCGATGGCGACCTTTGGATGGCTGTAGATTTGGGTCAGAAGTATCTCATTAAAAGCATCAAACTCATAAGTCGCACAATATCGACCCATTGGAATGCAGACCAACTCGTAGATGTTGACGTGAGTTAGACATGATTAAAATTGACCAATTTTACATATCTATATGCTGCTGCACAATGATCATGAACTCAATTAAGGGCTTACTTTTCAAAATATAGGAAGAAGCATGAAATTATAGAAAGAATTGTCCCCAAGGGTCCTATTCCGAAGCTGTGTGTGGAGAATTGAAGAAACGGGGGTGGCGTCCCTTGGGCCCCGAACTGTTTTAATTTTCGATTATATATTGTCTTTTTTTCATTTTTACCATGTTTATCATTTTTTAAACGCTACTTGCAGTTTTGCAGATTGTGGTAGAATTATATTCTTCAGCTACGATGTCTTAGATTTTGTGTTAGGTTGGCTCGTAGGTTTTATTTTCTTCTTATATTCGTGAGCTCAGCCACCGATGCTCGTGTCCCTTTTCTTCACATTCCTTGGTAAGTGACTGCATTCACGAAGTAGCTTTTCTGCATTCATGAGTATTGTATAGTGAAAACTTCAATGAAATCAAAATGTCACTGAAGTTGTTCAATTTCCAAACAGTTTCCAAGGAAGAAGTGTAAGCACACTGTACTATAATATCTACCATTATAATTTTTTCCTTTTATTCATTGCCTTTTAGTAAGTAAAATCACGGATCGAGTTAGCTCTAAGAACAACCTTCGCGCAATGACCAAAATAATCACCCTCACTTTTTGCTTACCTGTTCTTAAACTATGTCCATCAGTACAAAAATATTTTTACCTGTTAATAGTACAATAGGAGGCGGAGAAAAAGAAACCAAGATACCAGTTTTTCGTCCATTGGCTAACGATTTACAAGTATTTGAAAAAGCGGAAACATTTTTGTGGCCCATATACGGTATAGCGCAAGTTGTCCGCTAGACAAGTCCTAGGTAGTTTGTAACTACCTAGGTTAGTTAGTTCCTAACTACCTTGGTTAGTAGGTTACTAACTACCTCGGTCAGTTACCTACGTACTGGTTACCTAGTTTGGTAAGTAAATAACAACTTAGTTTAGTCAGTTAGTTACTAACTAGCTTAGTTAGTTAGTCAGTTAGTTAGTTACTAACGTAGTTAATTACCACTCAGGAAGTGACTAGTAATTGGTTAGGTAAGTAACTATACGTATAAGAGTGAGATAGTTACTTACCTTCCTAAGTATATTACTTACTAATCATTATTTTGTTAGGTTACTTACTCTTGAATTGATTTGATGGGTAAAATAATCCATTCAACAGAAACAAAAAATTTATATACAGTGAATAAAGATATCAATATATATTGTGTTAAAATAAATAAAATAATGATATCAATAAGTATTATGTTAAAATCAAGAAAATAGAGGTAGTAATATATATTATGTAATATATTTAAAGACTCATCCATGCGAAAAAAAAGACATATCCAATGACAGAGTCGGAAAATAGCGCAAGTTCCAAAATGTTCCGCTTGTAAAGCAATAATTTCACAGATTCAAAATCCGAAAACGCTTTTGTTGTTTTCTCTAATTATCGAGAAAGGGTATTAATTTCAGGCTATAAGAAGCAATTGCGCTATTCAATTGATTTAAAATTTCTGTTAAAAATATCTATTTTGGGGTCTGATTCTCGGCGAAATGTCCCGAGGGGCTCGTATTCGGAGGAAGGGGGCATATGTCCTTCACCCAAGATAGGTACCTAGATACATAGTTACAAGTTATATTATCAGAGGTTATTTAAACTCAGCGTTGAAGCTGAGTTTACCGCTTCAACACTGAGTTTAAATAACCTCTGGCAATATGGACTTCCCGTTGAGTAAGAATCTTTTCAATCAAGTTTCAAGTTAGGTACTTTACTTATAAAGTTATATACACTATATAGTAACCTGTTAGTTAGTAACAACTTACAAGTTAAGTAAATGTACCTCACTAGTAGGGTTGTACATTGTACAAATTAGTTATCTAGATACACTAGTACAGGTAAACTAGTTAGTTATCTTTCTTTCTCTGAAATATCTATCGCATTTCACTGAATCATAATTCTACTAAGTATATGCACAGGACGGTTATAGCTGATTTCGTCACCTTATACGTTTCTTTTATATCTTTTTTTTCTTTTTACTAATTTCAGATTTTAGCTGGCAATAGTCTTGTTTTGGATGGCCTCTTTTCAAACTTTGAAACTCTTGGTTTCGTTCTTGAAGCAGCACCAAAGCGGGGCCTGTGGCATCTTACCATCCCAAGTTCGACCTCAGAACAATACTTCAGATATGTGGCCATCAAGAAAAGGGAGAATTCCAACCGTAATCTTGAGGTGGTGGAGATGGAAGTTCTAGTGTGACTGAAAACTACCGAAAAGCTGAATTGGTCGATCTTATGGAATGAACTATCGTGTGTATGTAATAATTCTAAAATTTGATTATAAATTGGATCTCTCGACACTATAATGCCCAGTAAAACTTTGATCACCAATATTCGGCATTCTATCGGTGATTATATAATCGAGGATTATAACAAAAATTGAATCTAAATTATTATAAATTTAAAACAATTTTAGTCTATCGTCATTCGTCGAGCATTCACGATAAAAATCCTGACGATAATGACTGAGACTATTCATGATCAATATTGATTGAAATACCATCAATATTTACCGTAATGGACAATAACAGACGATACGATCTTGGTGGTGTGCCACAATTATGTATACCGTACTACACAATGCATATCATTTTAACATTATCCATTATCCAATATGTTTTTAATCACTAATAAGTAATACATTAACGTGACACTTACAATTGGCACTGAAGACTTGATGGCACCTTCGGCATCATGTATCTGTTCAAAGATTTAGGCAAGACCAACTCGTATGGCGTAAGATTTGGTTTTGAATAAGTTATGGTATGTTCTTTGTTTTTGTCAAATCATTTTAATATATCAAACTTTGTTTCTTAATAAATAAAAAGGCAACTGGCCGGTTGGCTCATTGTATGCAATATATTTATTCATCTATTGATTCAATTATTATATTGTGTCCATTATTAAAACTGTTTTCTATTTAAAAATCAAAATTGTTAAAACTTTTAACTTTGCTAAAGCCATCAATTTGTTAAATGGCTAAACTCATAAATTATACATTTTAAATTATAGACATCTGTATATTTAAATTCCTATCCATTGGATATCGCCGCAAAAGTATTTAAACCAGACTGTTCTCTCCAAACCGTAAAATATATTGGGGGTTCTGTGATGATCTGGTGTGTCATTGTTTCGTAATCACTAGCATAAATAATTACTTTCACAATTTACTAATTTTGATATATACCTAAATTAAATTAATGTTAAATCAATACATTACATTTTTAATGTTCATTATATGCTATATTTGGATCCTTAATGTTAGATATATCTGATACCTATATATTCTCCATGTTTTTTACAATATCAATTTTACGATTCTCTTATATGTGTCACTGTGTCTGTAGTAATATTAAATATTAAGAAACCTGATCAATGATATGTAATGGTCAGGAAACATGTTTTTATTTATTTTCCTTGTTCACAAACATTCGAAGTGAGCTCAGAGAATTTGGATGGCAATAGCACGAGGTATATTCTCACTATTTCACTAACATCGATCGAAATTGTTTCAAAATAAGTAGAAGTCATTAAAACTTATCTGAAAGAAAATTAATCTTTGAACCTCATTAATTCTGAAATTTTAAACAAAACTGGTGGAATCTGGTACCATTTCATATCTTTCCTGTATCAGTCACCGTTTGTTTGGTCACTATAGAAAGAGCTACTTCTAGAGGTCAAATCTCATTTCAGTCAACACACTACTTCGTGTAACATCAGGCCAGTATTTTTGGCTCCCAATCTTGAGGGCTGTACACACGCAAGGTTTTTTGAGTCTTTGCACCAGAACAAAATAAAAAATATATATCATTTTTTTTATATAATTCAAAAGTATCGTGTGAAAAGTAGGAGGAGCTTAGCAAAAAGTCTGGTGGAAAGAGTTGAAAAACCCTGCGTGTGAACGGCCCTTTACACTAAATATCTTACTTCCTACTCTCATACATGCACATAAATTATTGTAAACTTTTTATTATCGTGAATACAATAATTTATTAATTTAGTTACTCAGATTAATTTCACCTATCCACCAATAAAAACTACTTTAGCGGTTACTCAACCTCAACGCTAAACTATTTTTAGAAAATTCTTCGTAATCAATGATTTAACAGACGAGACTTATAGGAAATTTGGGGAAAAAAAATTTCTGAATAGGAGCAACATTTTTCAAAATGAAATAATCACAATATCCAAACCGCTAGAAGTGTTGAAGAGTGGCAAGAGGAACTTTCCAATTAAGTTGAGTACCTCGTCTGCCTGTTACAGAATCAAGAACACATCGTGTGGCGCCCTTTTTACCTGAAACTTATAAGAACATATACAATTTTCAAACCTAAATATTATTGAATATATAAGGGTGATTTTATAAATTCATTTGTGTCTGTAATTGCTGTAAAAGTTACACCGTATTAAAATATATTTTGTTCATTTTCAAGGTGTTTTCATTTTCTATCCATCCTCAGTAATATACTCTTGAAATTGTAGATATTATCTATAACGAGCTAATCCAATTCTAATGAAAAATTATCACCAAATTGATTGAAACCGGAAATTCATATTATCAGAAGTTATTTAAACTCAGCGGTGAAGGTTTTTGGTTTCAAGCTTTCGAAAGCTTGAAACCGAAAAAAAAAAATCCAACGCTGAGTTTAAAGGTCCCCTCCAAGCAAATATTTTTATTATTTTATTTAACGAGGCTAATGTTCCTTATCATTTTGCTGCAAACCGCATCGAATTTGGTAGCGTATTATTAATTTTATATGCTTTTAAAGATTTTTAAAATCAAAACTCTACAAAACCTATTTTACTTCCGACTTACTAATTTAAGAGATTTTCAGCCTGAAGAAAAAGAATGTACACCATTTGTTTTGATTGTCAACTAGGTATTAGGTTAAATAAATCCAATTAATATTCGTGTAAAGGTATAAAATTGAATGAACTTATAATAGAAACGTTTATATACTTTAGGAAACAATTAATATCTAAAATAATTTAAATAAAAGCCGAAAACGCATGGTTTGTCTATAAAATTTAAATTTGTAATCAAAACAAAGAGTGTACAATCTTCTTCTTGAGCATCAGATTAGTGATTCGCTCAATTGTTGCTATTTAGTGATATCTTAACATTACGCTAAATTGGTTCAGAATTGATATTCATTACACTTTTAAGCAAGATTGCAATTGCGTTATGGATAACTCTATTGTGTTAGAAAAATCAAACAATAATTTCACAATTTCGAACATCAATGAATACATGAAGTTCTTATATTGCTTTCGACGTAATGTAGCAATTTTTTATAATTTACATGAAATAAATTTGTTCTAGAAACGGAAAATATCAAACGGATTGTTTGGGTAGAGACAGTTTTGATTTCAGATGTTAGTAACATCTGTCTTCGAGCTTTATACAAATTTAAGGAAATTAAAAAATTCACGAGGTTGTCGTACTTTTCAGTTAAATTTGTTCCCATACCTTTGTGAATTGATATCAGTTTTTTTAATGAGTCATTTAAAACAGTAAATATAAAGGTAGCCTATATGTATAAACCTTCCCACAAAGATTCTTATTATTTCAACAGATATAGTAAAAGTAATACTTAGGTAGGTAGGTACCTTTCTGCTACCTAATCTCCATTATATTACCTATCTAGTTACCTAATATACCTATCTATTGAAACTCGCAATCAGATTTTTCCTGAATGGCCCCTTTTCAGTTTTCATCAGCTTCAACCCAAATCTTCATCCGCTTCATTCATCCCAATCTTCTCTTCCTCCACACTTTCATCAAAATTTTCTTCTTCTTAGTCCTTCCTTGATCCCATCATCCTTTCTCTCCATTCTGGCTTCTGCAACAGTTTTTAAAAGCTGAGTGGCGCACTGCACTCAGTGACTCATTGGGTGCACTACAAAATGGCGCACCACTGTAGTGTATACTGTATTCTAGGCTATTTTCTATCAATGGTCTGATTGGTCTCAAGTTCTCAACCATGTTTCTGAGGCTGATACGTATCTAAAAGCTGAGCGGCGCACACCAGTACGGCGCACCAGATTACGGCGCACCACTGTACATTCTATTAGATAGGTAATTTGAATACAGATTAATGACAAATGGAGTGAATTTGATAGGTAATTGTCGTATCAAATTTATGTCTGACACCTGACGATACCTGAATCCAATGTTTATACTACACAGTTTAATTATTTGATTGAGATGTTTAATTTGGAATAGAAAATAAAATTCATCATAGAAAACTGTAATTGTAATTTTATGGGGTAGCTATTGTAAACTTACAGTCTGAGATGTAAATAAAAACTTATCAGTTAGCCGTTAGGTAGATGTATAGGGGGGCGTGCCGCCCCCCGAACCCCCCTGCCAGGTTATTAAACAATCATGAAGTGTGCAGAACAACAAACTAGCGGATACAACAAACTGCATAACAGTTTTTCACATTGAGGTCATTAATAGAAAGTACAGTGGTGCGCCGTATTGTAGTGCGCCGTAATGTGGTGCGCCGCTCAGCTTTTAGATACTTATGCTGAGGCTGGAAAATTGTATGCCAATTTTTGAGCCAAAATATCAAAAAAATCTGAGCCAAGTCAATTTGGCTCATTTTTTGAAGATTTCAAGCCAAAATTAACATGAGAACATATGAATTTATTCGAAATTTAATGCCAATTAGACACCAGCCACCAGGTAATAAAGTATGTCCAAACTAGCCAATATATTGGCTTTAAAGCCAATTAGACACCAGCCACCAGGTAATAAAGTATGTCCAAACTAGCCAATATATAGTTTTGAAGGCAATTTTTTTCTCTCCATTTTTAATTGGCGTGAAATATCTAATTTTCTCCTATAGGTACTGCAATGTAATTTTGGAGAGAAATTTTTCAAATTTGGCCATTTTGGAGAGAAATGTAGCTCATTTTTTGGAGAGCTCAGAGCTGGAGAGACCCAGTCTGCAGAAGGTGTCTCTTCTCCTGCAGAGATTTTAATTTGAAACCAGTCTGCCAGGTACTAAAGCATGTCCAAACTCGCCATTTTAATGGCGAGTTTGTGACAGTAATTTTGAGCCCTTCAATTGCAAATGGCGAGAAATATCTCATTTTCTCCTATGCTACAATGTTATTTTGGAAAGAATTTATGATACTTTGATCATTTTGGAGAGAAATTTGATGAATTTTGGAGAGAGCTGGAGAGACAAATGGAGAGTTTATCAGACATACTATTTTACCTGGCCAGTCTGCAGAATGTGTCTCCTCTCCCGCGACCTGCAGAGACTTTAATTTGAGAGAGAGCTACTCTCTGACTCTCAGCAGCAGATTAAGAATCTCCCGCAGTTAAATTAATGGTAACATAGGAATTAATTCAAAATCTCCCGCAGCTAAATTAATGGTAACATAGGAATTAATTCAAGATCTCCAATTTCTAAAATTCAATCAAAAACTCCCGCAGAGAGTCTTGGAAAAATGTTCCATATTCTGCAGACTGGATTTGAAAGATAGTTACTCTCTGACTTTCAGTAGCAGATTCTCCCACAGCTAAATTAATGGTAACATAATAATTAATTCAAGATCTCCCGCAGAGACTGCCAGTCTGCAGAATATGGAAGTTTGGAACATTTTTCCAAGACTCTCTGTGAGAGTTTTTGATCGAATTTTAGAAATTTGAGATCCCTGCGGGAGATCTTGAATTAATTTATTAATTACAATACTGGTTAAATTGTTAGAAGTAAAAAATGATTAAGTTTTAAAAAACGTGTGATTTAAATATATAAATCATAAGCTCCTGTACCGTGGCGTACGTAAGTTTGTTAACAAAATGGCTGTCTGTGTCTGATGACGCGCTAAAAGTTGGTATATTCCAAACAGACTCAGACATGCATCAAACTTGTACTAAATCGGTTATATATAAAACATTGCTATTCAATGAATATAAGCAGAGTGTTATGAATAATGGTTTAATGAATTAAATTAATCATGTTTTGGATTATAAACAATGATTACAATACTTGAAACTTATTAATATTATATTTAAAAACAAACTGGACGAAGCCACGATTATACCAATTCATTACATCCGGTTTCTTAGTACCACTCTACTCGTACGTCATCAATGTTTCCAACCAATAACAGTGAATGTTTATGGTCATAAGAAAATTGAATATAAGTATTTGGCCAAGTGAAATAGTATGTCTCATAAACTCGCCATTTGTCTCTCCAGCTCTCTCCAAAATTCAACAAATTCTCTCTAAAATGATCAAATTTTCATAAATTCTCTCCAAAATAACATTGTAGCATAGGAGAAAAATAGATAAAACTCGCCATTTGCAATGGAAGGGCTCAAAATAACTGTCACAAACTCGCCATTAAAATGGCGAGTTTGGACATGCTTTATTACTTGGGTATTTGGTAGATAACAGATTGTGCATACCTACGTAGTATGTACATTATATGGTACATATCAGACTTGCCAAATCTGATACTATTGTATCAGATTCAGTACATTTAATATATGGGTAATTAAAATTAATAATGTGCAATTGGAACTAATAACTATTATGAATTCAGGAAAAAATATCCTAGATTTCAAAATTGAATGAAGATAACTAATGGTACTATTTTGTTCTTAACTGATATAAATTCTTATCCCGTAAAGCAGTATTCCTGGGAGGCGTCTCGATTCATATTGAACAACACCTTATGTGAAACTGCAAATAAATACAATACGAGCAGACTGAAATAAAGAGAGCCTTCAATCATTTGCTTAACTTAACTTGAATGACTTATTGTCCCAACATCAACATTCTGACTAGCAAGGAGAACAATAATGTTTTCGTAGTGCATGCTGGCTGATTTTATTTTGGTGATGGCGAGACCAGCTGATATGATTGCTTCAGCAGCAGTATGATCTCTCATAAACGCATCTTGTTTTCAATACCACAATTGCATTAAGATGGGCATCTCCGCTTTAAGATAATCCAATAAGATGATTCAAGAGTGTATTCTTAACCTCTTAAAACTTATGATTCGGGTTATCTAATACATTTTTAGGTTCTGTGAAACCATAGCAAAATTTTTGGCTTGATCGCTTTCTGAAGAATAGAGAGTAAATAATTAATGTTTTAGCAGGTGAAAAACTTACTAACAAAAGTAGCTAATTAACTAGAATACTGTATAACAGTATAATACTAGAGAAGTTACACATCTTATAACTTTTCCTAAACACTGCATCAATATAGTTTGACTTGACTAGAGGCAGCTACATTTTAATTTATTTTATACTATTGGACAAATAGCTATCTAAAATCAATGTCATTGATGATAGGATATTTATTTTCATAACCTCTGTGGAGGTCACTTGACTTATAATTTTCCTTTCATAATTTGGCCTTCTAAGCCATGTGCATACATATACTACAGAAAATTCTTGCTCTTCTTGAAGAGTTTCCATACGAATAGAGCTTATCAATGTGAGGGTATGGATCGACATACAATTTTCAATGTTTGCACATCTTCAACTGTGTGAAAATAACTTTCAGTTGGCGTTTCCTGGAAATAAATTGATTCAAGTAATTTTAACAAAAAGGGCAGAAATCACTAGTCACATGCAATGATGCAAGAAATAAACTGAAAACTATTTCCATTTTTCAAATGTTCGATAATCATCAATAGAATATGGTAATTTGTATAAACGTATCACCCTATTTCTGCTTCCACATCGAGAATTGTTATTTTCTTTGATGAGAGACAAACGAACATTCAACTTTTCTTGCCCTCTAATTTGAAAGTCAAAATAATCCAATCCTTTTGGTTGATTGCATATATCGCATCCTTCATCATCGGAGTGGTTTTCATCAGCTTTGTGAAATGTTTTATGCAGGGTGGTTTGGTTTAAATCAATTGGTTTTTAAACCATGGTTAAACCAAGCTGGAAAAAACCATGGTTTATACATTTGGTTTTTATGGTTTATTTTTTTTTATCCTTTGAAGCTCTAAAATCATTTTTAATTTATCAGAAATTATCAATATTATATTTATATCATTCAAAATAGTTTTTATTGAATCATTTAAATATTTTATGCAGCTATATAAAAATATAATTAGTTAATATAAGTTGTGTAATTTTTTCATGGAAGACATTAAAATGTAAAACCAAAGGAAATTAGAAATATGGACAGGGTTTTCTCCTCACCATATTGTATTATTATCTTTTATAAAGATATTTTACATAGTGATTTAGTAAATATTAAAATATAGTCTTTAGTCACACTGTGATATTCATTTGCTAATATGTTATATTTTAATTTGAACATCTACATTTGAAATGTAAATCAATGGAAATATAAGAATTTAGAAATATTTGAATCTAGCTGTGTTATTTAAATCATGAGCTTTTGAATTTTTTAAGTGCTTATTAAAGTAGACTAGCAGTTAAGAACTATTCATGAATTTGTAATAAAATGTTACATAGGCTCTGCATTAATTAATTTTTCCATAATTTTTCTCTAATTTTTTTTTTCATAATTTACCAAAATATGAATGATGTTTTGTAATGTTGATCTTGTATAGTGATCAGTTATGAACTAAAATGTATCTATATGCACATTTATTAAATAATTCCATATAAAAACCAAATAAACCATGGTTTATTTGTATTTTTCAAAAAAACATTGGTTTTTGGTTTTAAAAAAAAAACCATTAGTTTTTAACAACCCTGGTTTTACGTTTTCTGGTGAATGGCGCAGACGTTTAAGAGTTGACTCAGATGTTACTGATATCAAACTGCCTGAAAGATATTGGTTAGCAGATTTTAAATTTGGAGTTGAACTTGATGGTACCATCGTATCAGGGAAGGTGGTAACACTTGATTCACTAATTGTATCAGGCCCGGACTCCTCCCTTGTCAATGGTAATTCAACATGAACTCTCTCATGCTCTAGAAGAATTGTATCAAGTGGCATTGAAGATGAGTTAAGAGGAGAGGTACTGATTTGGGAACTGATTGATCTATATTAATACTGGGCAAGTCTATTTCCAAAATATCGTTAGACTGAAGAGATAATTTTGATATTGAAGTTATGTTCAATTTCCGTTTCTTAGATTCAATGTTTTTTCAGATTTGGATGACATTCTCTACCATGCTTCATTCCGTAACTTTGACTTTTTTGACCAATGAACGTTTACATAACAAGCATATAAATTCTTTTAAAGATTTAACTCCTGATTTTGAGCGTTGAACAATATTTCCTTTGACTTTCATCAAATTTTTCCACTGATTTACAGTGTCCGCCTTGTTTTTGTTTATCTGAAAATAAAACGTGTATGTTAGAAGGGAGCTCATATTTCTTATATTCATCAAATATGAATGTGTCTCTTCTCCTGCATATATTTTAATTTGAGAGACTGTTACTATCTGACTCCCAGTCTGAAAAGAATGTCTCCACAGACCCTGGATTTTTTAACAGAAATTAGACGCAGGATTGATCCACAAATCCTGCTATACTTTTCAGACTGGTCCGACTCAGTTGCAGATTCAGAATCCCCCGCAGCTAAATTAATGGTTACATAGGAATTAATTCAAGATCTCCTGCAGAGATATAAAATTTCTAAAGTTGGGCACAGATTTGTCACAAAGAAGCCAAAATACCTACTGAAAATAGAGGATGTCTAATCATGTCTTGGTCCGTCACTCTTGGATATCGGTCAGATCGCTTTAACAGTTGGTCCAGTTCCACTCTCGTTCTTTTTTTTAATTCTAACGACAACTGCTCTCGGAGGCTTGGGCCTTGGAGCAAGTTCAGATAACAGCCAGTTTGCAAAAGATGCATGAACTTGTGAAGTTTATCTGGTGACTATTGTGCCTTTGATACTAGTCTCCTGTATTATCCGGTGACAAATTTCCAATTAATTCCTATGTTTACATGTAATTATTGGAGAGTATTTTGAGATTTTTAGCAATTTTGGAGATAAATTTGAATTTTTTTAGACTGGTTGTTACAGACTAGGATAACAGACGTCAGATGAGGGTCCATTATGGCATTATCTTTACCTGATTAATTTCTTGTGTTTTCTTTACTTAGTTAATTTCTCAATATTTAGCCAGTCCCCAGAATACCTAACTATTTAGCCAAATAATTATTGGTGTATAAAAAATCACTGACTTCTTCCGATAATTTGGCTGATCCATCACATTTTCCTAATTAATGGTATGTAACATAGGAATGAATAGTTTAAAATCCACCGAATTTTCTAGAATACTATTTTCATAGAGGAATAAATTTTACTGACATAAAAGTGAAATTTACTTGAAATATAGTTTGGTTCTATGCAAATAGTTCTAAATTTCCCAGTTTCTCTCCAAAGATTTTCCAATTTCTCTCCAAAATCTCTTAAATACTCTCCAATAATTACATGTAAACATTGGAATTAATTAGAAATTTGTTGCCAAATAATTCAGGTCAATTTCAAGGCCTCAACTGATGCTGGATAAACTTCACAACTTTCCCCATTTTTTGCAGACTGGCTGTTGGTTACATTTGCCAGAAATTATCTAAATATGTTTTTAGAATAGATCTAAAGATATTTTTAGAAATGATCTGAAGATGTTTTTAGAAATGATCTGAAGATGTTCTTTTAGAAAGGATCTGAAGATGTTCTTTTAGAAAGGATCTAAAGATGTTCTTTTAGAAAGGATCTAAAGATGTTCTTTTAGAAAGGATCTAAAGATGTTCTTTTAGAAAGGATCTAAAGATGTTCTTTTAGAAAGGATCTGAAGATGCTTTTAGAAATGATCTGAAGATGCTTTTAGAAATGATCTGAAGAGGTTCTTAGAAATGATCTGAAGATATTCTTTCAGAAATGATCTGAAGATATTCTTTCAGAAATGATCTGAAGATATTCTTTCAGAAATGATCTGAAGATATTCTTTCAGAAATGATCTGAAGATATTCTTTCAGAAATGATCTGAAGATATTCTTTCAGAAATGATCTGAAGATATTCTTTCAGAAATGATCTGAAGATATTCTTTCAGAAATGATCTGAAGATATTCTTTCAGAAATGATCTGAAGATATTCTTTCAGAAATGATCTGAAGATATTCTTTCAGAAATGATCTGAAGATATTCTTTCAGAAATGATCTGAAGATATTCTTTCAGAAATGATCTGAAGATATTCTTTCAGAAATGATCTGAAGATATTCTTTCAGAAATGATCTGAAGATATTCTTTCAGAAATGATCTGAAGATATTCTTTCAGAAATGATCTGAAGATATTCTTTCAGAAATGATCTGAAGATATTCTTTCAGAAATGATCTGAAGATATTCTTTCAGAAATGATCTGAAGATATTCTTTCAGAAGTGATCTGAAGATATTCTTTCAGAAGTGATCTGAAGATATTCTTTCAGAAATGATCTGAAGATGTTCTTTCAGAAATGATCTGAAGATGTTCTTTCAGAAATGATCTGAAGATGTTCTTTCAGAAATGATCTGAAGATGTTCTTTTAGAAAGGATCTGAAGATGTTCTTTTAGAAAGGATCAAAAGATGTTCTTTTAGAAAGGATCAAAAGATGTTCTTTTAGAAAGGATCAAAAGATGTTATTTTAGAAAGGATCAAAAGATGTTCTTTTAGAAATTATCTGCAGATGTTCTTTTAGAAATTATCTGCAGATGTTCTTTCAGAAATGATCTGCAGATGTTCTTTCAGAAATGATCTGAAGATGTTCTTTTAGAAATGATATAAATATGTTCTTTTAGAAATGATATAAATATGTTCTTTTAGAAATGATGTAAAGATGCTTTTTTAGAAATGATGTAAAGATGCTTTTTTAGAAATGATCTAAAGATGCTTTTTTAGAAATGATCTAAAGATGCTTTTTTAGAAATGATCTAAAGATGCTTTTTTTAGAAATGATATAAAGATGCTTTTTAGAAATGTTCTAAAGATGATTTAGAAAATATTCAAAGATGATTTAGAAAATATTCAAAGATGATTTAGAAAATATTCAAAGATGTTTTTAGAAAATATTCAGATGTTTTTAGAAAATATTCAGATGTTTTTAGAAAATATTCAAAGATGTTTTTAGAAAATATTCAAAATGTTTTTAGAAAATATTCAAAATGTTTTTAGAAAATATTCAAAATGTTTTTAGAAAATATTCAAAGATGTTTTTAGAAAATATTCAAAGATGTTTTTAGAAAATATTCAAAGATGATTTAGAAAATATTCAAAGATGATTTAGAAAGTATTCAAAGATGATTTAGAAAATATTCAAAGATGATTTAGAAAATATTCAAAGATGATTTAGAAAATATTCAAAGATGTTTTTAGAAAATATTCAAAGATGTTTTTAGAAAATATTCAAAGATGTTTTTAGAAAATATTCAAAGATGTTTTTAGAAAATATTCAAAGATGTTTTTAGAAAATATTCAAAGATGTTTTTAGAAAATATTCAAAGATGTTTTTAGAAAATATTCAAAGATGTTTTTAGAAAATATTCAAAGATGTTTTTAGAAAATATTCAAAGATGTTTTTAGAAAATATTCACAGATGTTTTTAGAAAATATTCAAAGATGTTTTTAGAAAATATTCAAAGATGTTTTTAGAAAATATTCAAAGATGTTTTTAGAAAATATTCAAAGATGTTTTTAGAAAATATTCAAAGATGTTTTAATGTTACCATTAATTTAGCTGAGAGATTCTGGAAAGTTTTATTGAAAATAGCTCTCTGTCTAAATTATTCAATTTGCTGTTGAGAACCTAGAGTAAGTATCTCAAATTAATAAATTAATATTACTATCTACCTAATTAAAGTTCTATAAACAAAATAGAATTGTTCTAATAATTTCTTTGATATTTTTAGTCTTCTGGATATTGTATCAAACCAGACCTCAATAGTTTCATATGCTGAATCATAATCTAGTCTTTGGAGAGTAGGTTAGTTCTATGATGAACTCACAGTAACCAGCAATTACAGTTTCAGCTCTTGGTGTGATAGGTTGCCTAGGCAGTTCTTTCTGTTTACATACATCTGTATTTACTGCTAAATCTGCTATAAGCTATCCTTAGCATTTGCTAACAAATTGACAAGTAAGTGAATGAATCTGTATTTAACTGAAGTTAAGGTTATATAAAAGAACTGTAATATGAATTATGTTTTCCTACAGCATTAAAGTGCTCAGGATTTAAAAGCTATATCTAGGATAAATAGGTAACTTATGTTCTGTCTGTGTAATTTTATTAAGTGCAATTTCTGATTAAAGAATAGTATATGAATCTTTGGATATAAATTAATATTTGGGGTTTGATGTACTCAATTTAAATTCAATGATGTTTCCAGTCTGCAGGAACTGGTAAAGTGTTTCCAGAAATTGAGAGACATTCCATTTTGTTCACTAATCAATTTTCACATTGTGTCAGTTAACATTTAAATTTTCAATCTCAATTTCTTATTAATAGATAGCTATGTGTTTTGGCTTTAAATTTGAACTACCAGTCATGCTATTTTGAGCTTGAAATTACTTTCCAAATAAATAAAATTGGATGGTAACAAATATTTTTGTAGTAGAAACTTTCTTTGCTTCTCAGTTTTCATCTTAAAAATTCAAAATCTTGCCAAGTGGATTTATCATAGATTTTCCCAAAGTTAGAGTGAAAATAGTCCTTAATAACTTGATAAGCTGAAATACAATCCAGAGTCACATGTGGGTTTGAGATACTATCATTTCCGGTTTGAACTGTGTAGAGTAGAGGAACATATGTTACTGTATGTAATTATCTGGAAAGATTTCTCAGGCTAGCAGGTAAATTAGATGTTCTGAAGAATTACAACTTTAGAAGTGGTGATATATTTTCCAACTGCTCAGGGTTTTAAAGATCCCATAAATTTAAATTAAATGGGTAGCTAATATATCTTCTAATAGTAAATATTTTATCCCTGTATTAGGTGCTATAATACAATTACTAGGTAATTAAATAATCCTGTATCATATGATTCCATGAAAAGATCATGGTGTATAACATGCAAGTTGTAACCTGTCTCTTGATTGGGAACTTTAGCACTAATTTGAAATATAAATTATGCAGTTTTGTAGTGTTAATTTAGTCTCTGAAATAAATATATTCAGTCTGTATTATGTATATTTATAGGAACATGGGAATTAATTCAAATTTCATGTCATGGTATTATTTAAAAAAAATAATCTTGAAACAGTTTTACATTAGTTTCTTATAAGTTTCCAACTTTTTCATGATGATCATTTGAACATTTCCCTCTGGAAATATGTATATTGAAATATTCATCTGATAATTGATTTATTATCTTATCTAAGAATCTCTGACAGAAAACTGGAAAAAGTCCTATGTTACCATTAATTTAGCTGAGAGATTCTGAAAAGTTTATTTAGCAAACATTATTGAATTTGTTGTTGAGAACCTGAAAATAACAATCTCAAATTAATTAATACTACTATACCTAATTAAAATTCTAAAAATCAAAATAAAATATTCTAATTTCTAATCAGTCTTCTGGTGATTGTATCAAACCAGACCTCAATAATGTTATTTGCTGAAACATAATCCAGTCTTCAGACAGTAGGTTAGCTCTATGACAACTTCACAATAACCCACCATTACAGTGTCAGCTCTTGGTTTGATAGGTTGTCTAGTGAATTCACTCTGTTTACTCACATTTGTATTTACTGTGTACTTTAAGCTATCCTTAGCCTTTCTAACAAGTAAGTGAATAAACTAATCTGCAGTGTGTTATTAGAGTAGCTAGTTAAGGAAATTTAACTGAAGCTAAGGCTATATAAAATAACTGTAATAGGAAAGGTGTTTTCCTACAGCATTCAAGTGCTCAGGATTTTAAAGCTATATCTAGGATAAATAGGTAACTTATGTTCTGTCAGTGTAATTTTATTATTAAGTTCACAAAAAATATCAAAATCTTTGCCAATTTATTGACTAGGAACTAGGATACCATAACTTGGTTTGAGTGAAATTTTTTAGGCTATCCTAAAGTTTAACCCTTTCGCTCTGATTTTTTTCTAAGTTCATTATGAGTAATAATAAAGTTTTTTTAATAATATTTATGTATTTGTATATTATTTTAATCTATTGATAAAGTGTTTATATCAAACTTATGATGGGACAAATATATTTCCCACCAGTAATGTACATCACAGACTATTGGGACAATATATCCCAATAGAATATGAATGTTATTAGTGGGACATATTTAGCCCATTCAGCGCAAAAGGGTTAAAGTGAAGGTAGTCCTTAATCAATTGATAAGCTGAAATATTATCCAGTATCACAGAGAGTGACATGTGCTTTTGAGATGCTTCCATTTCTGGTTTGAACTATGTAGAGTATGTTACTGTATGTAACTATCAGAAAGTGCAATTTCTGATTAAAGAAAAGTATATGAATCTTTGGATATAAATTAATATTTGGGGTTTGATGTACTCAATTTAAATTCAATGATGTTTTCAGTCTGCAGGAACTGGTAAAGTGTTTCCAGAAATTGAGAGACATTCCATTTTGTTCACTAATCAATTTTCACATTGTGTCAGTTAAAATTTAAATTTTCAATCTCAATTTCTTATTGATAGATAGCTATGTGTTTTGGCTTTAAATTTGAACTACCAGTCATGCTATTTTGAGCTTGAAATTACTTTCAAATAAACAAAATTGGATGGTAACAAATATTTTTGTAATAGAAACTTTCTTTGCTTCTCACTTTTCATCTTAAAAATTCAAAATCTTGTCTAGTGGATTTTTTTGTAGGTTTTCCCAAAGTTAGAGTGAAAACAGTCCACAATAACTTGATTAGCTGAAATACAATCCAGAGTCACATGTGGTTTTGAGATACTATCATTTCCGGTTTGAACTGTGTAGAGTAGAGTAACATATGTTTCTGTATGTAATTATCTGGAAAGATTTCTCAGGCTAGCAGGTAAATTAGATTTTCTGAAGAATTACAACTTTAGAAGTGGTGATATATTTTCCAACTGCTCAGGGTTTTAAAGTTCCCATAAATTTAAATTAAATGGGTAGCTAATATACAGGGTGGGGCGTAAGTTTGGAAGCAATTTTTCAAACATTAATATAATTCTTAAAAATAAGTTCCTAAGTAGGTGATAGGGTTTGAACTATAGTAGAGACACTTCATTATGACGTTGCAGTGTTATTTTTTACAAAAATGTAGTCAATTCAAAAATGTCAGACAAAAGAGAAGCCATTATTGCTCTACACCGTGCCAGGAAGTCAGATTCCGTCATTTAAAAGAATCTCTCAATAGCGAGATCGACTGTTTGGAAGTGTGTGAAGCATTTTAATGAGAGAGGAGACTTGACTGATCGTCCATGAAGTGGTAGACCACGCTCACAACGCACCAAACAACTGATAAAATGTGCCCGAGAGAAGATCAGGAGGAACCAGTAAAGGTCAATACGATTGTTAGCCAAAACAGCTAATGTGAGTCCCAGAACAATGAGAAGAGTTGTCAAAGAAGACCAAAAGATGTCCTCTTTCACCCTCCAAAAGAGACAGACTCTGTCAGAAGCTGTAAAGAAAAAGAGATTGGAGAGAAGCAAAGCACTTCTGAGAGAAATGAATTCTGGCACGGCTGGTGAAATTTGACGAAAAAATTTTCACAGCGGAAATGGCTCACAACCGGAGGAATGACAGAATAATTGGTAAAAGTGCAGAAGACATCCCATACAACCAAAAATACTGTCCACAGAACCATGAAACCTGCTCCAGTAATGGTCTGGGCTCCCATTTCAGAAACTTGGAGATCTCCTTTAATTTTTGTGGAACAAGGCGCCAAAATCAATGCTAAATGTTATATTGAGAATATTTTGACGCCAATGTTGGAGTCAGCTAAGGATCACTTCGGTAATGACACTCTATGGACATTTCAGCAAGACGGCGCGACTTCACATACTGCAAATGTCACTCAAAACTGGTGCCATGACCATCTTCCACGGTTTTGGTCCAAAGAAATGTGGCCTCCCTGCTCCCCAGATGTTAATCCTATGGACTTTTCGGTATGGTCCATTCTTGAATCAAAGGCCTGTGGTAAATTCCATCGCAGTGTGGATGATTTAAAGCATTCGCTCCAGAGATCTTGAAAGGAAATTTCACAAGAACAGTTGCGTGCCGCAGTAGGAGGAGTTCGGAGGAGATTTGAGGCTGTTATTAGAAACAAGGGGGGACATTTTGAATAAATTTATGATTTTTGAATTCTTAAAACCCTTATGTAATACTACATAACTGTTAATTATTAAATATATTTTTCGTTGGATTATAATTTGCACTTTCATTTGCTTCCAAACTTACGCCCCACCCTGTATGTTCTAATAGTAAATATTTTATCCCTGTATTAGGTGCTATATTACAATTACTAGGTAATTAAATAATCCTGTATCATATGATTCCATGAAAAGATCATGGTGTATAACATGCAAGTTGTAACCTGTCTCTTGATAGGGAACTTTAGCACTAATTTGAAATATAAATTATGCAGTTTTGTAGTGTTAATTTAGTCTCTGAAATAAATATATTCAGTCTGTATTATGTATATTTATAGGAACATGGGAATTAATTCAAATTTCATGTCATGGTATTATTTAAAAAAAATAATCTTGAAACAGTTTTACATTAGTTTCTTATAAGTTTCCAACTTTTTCATGATGAATATTTGAACATTTCCCTCTGGAAATATGTATATTGAAATATTCATCTGATAATTGATTTAATTATCTTATCTTAGAATCTCTGACAGAAAACTGGAAAAAATCCTATGTTAGCATTAATTTAGCTGAGATTCTGAAAAGTTTATTTAGCAAACATTATTGAATTTGTTGTTGAGAACCTGAAAATAACAATCTCAAATTAATTAATACTACTATACCTAATTAAAATTCTAAAAATCAAAATAAAATGTTCTAATTTCTAATCAGTCTTCTGGTGACTGTATCAAACCAGACCTCAATAATGTTATTTGCTGAAACATAATCCAGTCTTCAGACAGTAGGTTAGCTCTATGACAACTATACAGTAACTCACCATTACAGTGTCAGCTCTTGGTTTGATAGGTTGTCTAGTGAATTCACTCTGTTTACTCACATTTGTATTTACTGTGTACTTTAAGCTATCCTTAGCCTTTCTAACAAGTAAGTGAATAAACTAATCTGCAGTGTGTTATTAGAGTAGCTAGTTAAGGAAATTTAACTGAAGTTAAGGTTATATAAAAGAACTGTAATAGGAAAGGTGTTTTCCTACAGCATTCAAGTGCTCAGGATTTTAAAGCTATATCTAGGATAAATAGGTAACTCATGTTCTGTCAGTGTAATTTTATTATTAAGTTCACAAAAAATATCAAAATCTTTGCCAGTTTATTGACTAGGAACTAGGATACCATAACTTAGTTTGAGTGAAATTTTTTAGGCTATCCTAAAGTTTAACCCTTTCGCTCTGATTTTTTTTTGAGTTCATTATGAGTAATAATAAAGTTTTTTTAATAATATTTATGTATTTGTATATTATTTTAATCTATTGATAAAGTGTTTATATCAAACTTATGATGGGACAAATATATTTCCCACCAGTAATGTACATCACAGACTATTAGGACAATATATCCCAATAGAATATGAATGTTATTAGTGGGACATATTTAGCCCATTCAGCACAAAAGGGTTAAAGTGAAGGTAGTCCTTTATCAATTGATAAGCTGAAATACAATCCAATATCACAGAGAGTGACATGTGCTTTTGAGATGCTTCCATTTCTGGTTTGAACTATGTAGAGTATGTTACTGTATGTAACTATCAGAAAGTGCAATTTCTGATTAAAGAAAAGTATATGAATCTTTGGATATAAATTAATATTTGGGGTTTGATATACTCAATTTAAATTCAATGATGTTTCCAGTCTGCAGGAACTGGTAAAGTGTTTCCAGAAATTGAGAGACATTCCATTTTGTTCACTAATCAATTTTCACATTGTGTCAGTTAACATTTAAATTTTCATTCTCAATTTCTTATTGATAGATAGCTATGTGTTTTGGCTTTAAATTTGAACTACCAGTCATGCTATTTTGAGCTTGAAATTACTTTCAAATAAACAAAATTGGATGGTAACAAATATTTTTGTAATAGAAACTTTCTTTGCTTCTCACTTTTCATCTTAAAAATTCAAAATCTTGTCTAGTGGATTTTTTTGTAGGTTTTCCCAAAGTTAGAGTGAAAACAGTCCACAATAACTTGATTAGCTGAAATACAATCCAGAGTCACATGTGGTTTTGAGATACTATCATTTCCGGTTTGAACTGTGTAGAGTAGAGTAACATATGTTTCTGTATGTAATTATCTGGAAAGATTTCTCAGGCTAGCAGGTAAATTAGATTTTCTGAAGAATTACAACTTTAGAAGTGGTGATATATTTTCCAACTGCTCAGGGTTTTAAAGCTCCCATAAATTTAAATTAAATGGGTAGCTAATATACAGGGTGGGGCGTAAGTTTGGAAGCAATTTTTCAAACATTAATATAATTCTTAAAAATAAGTTCCTAAGTAGGTGATAGGGTTTGAACTATAGTAGAGACACTTCATTATGACGTTGCAGTGTTCTTTTTTACAAAAATTTAGTCAATTCAAAAATGTCAGACAAAAGAGAAGCCATTATTGCTCTACACCGTGCCAGGAAGTCAGATTCCGTCATTTAAAAGAATCTCTCAATAGCGAGATCGACTGTTTGGAAGTGTTTGAAGCATTTTAATGAGAGAGGAGACTTGACTGATCGTCCATGAAGTGGTAGACCACGCTCACAACGCACCAAACAACTGATAAAATGTGCCCGAGAGAAGATCAGGAGGAACCAGAAAAGGTCAATACGATTGTTAGCCAAAACAGCTAATATGAGTCCCAGAACAATGAGAAGAGTTGTCAAAGAAGACCAAAAGATGTCCTCTTTCACCCTCCAAAAGAGACAGACTCTGTCAGAAGCTGTAAAGAAAAAGAGATTGGAGAGAAGCAAAGCACTTCTGAGAGAAATGAATTCTGGCACGGCTGGTGAAATTTGACGAAAAAATTTTCATAGCGGAAATGGCTCACAACCGGAGGAATGACAGAATAATAGGTAAAAGTGCAGAAGACATCCCATACAACCAAAAAAACTGTCCACAGAACCATGAAACCTGCTTCAGTAATGGTCTGGGCTCCCGTTTCAGAAACTTGGAGATCTCCTTTAATTTTTGTGGAACAAGGCGCCAAAATCAATGCTAAATGTTATATTGAGAATATTTTGACGCCAATGTTGGAGTCAGCTAAGGATCACTTCGGTAATGACACTCTATGGACATTTCAGCAAGACGGCGCGACTTCACATACTGCAAATGTCACTCAAAACTGGTGCCATGACCATCTTCCACGGTTTTGGTCCAAAGAAATGTGGCCTCCCTGCTCCCCAGATGTTAATCCTATGGACTTTTCGGTATGGTCCATTCTTCAATCAAAGGCCTGTGGTAAATTCCATCGCAGTGTGGATGATTTAAAGCATTCGCTCCAGAGATCTTGGAAGGAAATTTCACAAGAACAGTTGCGTGCCGCAGTAGGAGGAGTTCGGAGGAGATTTGAGGCTGTTATTAGAAACAAGGGGGGACATTTTGAATAAATTTATGATTTTTGAATTCTTAAAACCCTTATGTAATAATACTTAACTGTAAATTATTAAATATATTTTTCGTTGGATTATAATTTGCACTTTCATTTGCTTCCAAACTTACGCCCCACCCTGTATGTTCTAATAGTAAATATTTTATCCCTGTATTAGGTGCTATATTACAATTACTAGGTAATTAAATAATCCTGTATCATATGATTCCATGAAAAGATCATGGTGTATAACATGCAAGTTGTAACCTGTCTCTTGATAGGGAACTTTAGCACTAATTTGAAATATAAATTATGCAGTTTTTAGTGTTAATTTAGTCTCTGAAATAAATATATTCAGTCTGTATTATGTATATTTATAGGAACATGGGAATTAATTCAAAATTTATGTCATGGTATTATTTCAAAAAAATAATCTTGAAACAGTTTTACATTAGTTTCTTATAAGTTTCCAACTTTTTCATGATGAATATTTGAATATTTCCCTCTGGAAATATGTATATTGAAATATTCATCTGATAATTGATTTATTATCTTATCTAAGAATCTCTGACAGAAAACTGGAAAAAATCCTATGTTAGCATTAATTTAGCTGAGATTCTGAAAAGTTTATTTAGCAAACATTATTGAATTTGTTGTTGAGAACCTGAAAATAACAATCTCAAATTAATTAATACCACTATACCTAATTAAAATTCTAAAAATCAAAATAAAATATTCTAATTTCTAATCAGTCTTCTGGTGATTGTATCAAACCAGACCTCAATAATGTTATTTGCTGAAACATAATCCAGTCTTCAGACAGTAGGTTAGCTCTATGACAACTTCACAGTAACCCACCATTACAGTGTCAGCTCTTGGTTTGATAGGTTGTCTAGTGAATTCACTCTGTTTACTCACATTTGTATTTACTGTGTACTTTAAGCTATCCTTAGCCTTTCTAACAAGTAAGTGAATAAACTAATCTGCAGTGTGTTATTAGAGTAGCTAGTTAAGGAAATTTAACTGAAGCTAAGGTTATATAAAAGAACTGTAATAGGAAAGGTGTTTTCCTACAGCATTCAAGTGCTCAGGATTTTAAAGCTATATCTAGGATAAATAGGTAACTTATGTTCTGTCAGTGTAATTTTATTATTAAGTTCACAAAAAATATCAAAATCTTTGCCAGTTTATTGACTAGGAACTAGGATACCATAACTTGGTTTGAGTGAAATTTTTTAGGCTATCCTAAAGTTTAACCCTTTCGCTCTGATTTTTTTCTGAGTTCATTATGAGTAATAATAAAGTTTTTTTAATAATATTTATGTATTTGTATATTATTTTAATCTATTGATAAAGTGTTTATATCAAACTTATGATGGGACAAACATATTTCCCTCCAGTAATGTACATCACAGACTATTGGGACAATATATCCCAATAGAATATGAATGTTATTAGTGGGACATATTTAGCCCATTCAGCACAAAAGGGTTAAAGTGAAGGTAGTCCTTAATCAATTGATAAGCTGAAATACAATCCAATATCACAGAGAGTGACATGTGCTTTTGAGATGCTTCCATTTCTGGTTTGAACTGTGTAGAGTATGTTACTGTATGTAACTATCTGGAAGTGCAATTTCTGATTAAAGAATAGTATATGAATCTTTGGATATAAATTAATATTTGGGGTTTGATGTACTCAATTTAAATTCAATGATGTTTCCAGTCTGCAGGAACTGGTAAAGTGTTTCCAGAAATTGAGAGACATTCCATTTTGTTCACTAATCATCTTTCACATTGTGTCAATTAACATTTAAATTTTCAATCTCAATTTCTTATTGATAGATAGCTATGTGTTTTGGCTTTAAATTTGAACTACCAGTCATGCTATTTTGAGCTTGAAATTACTTTCCAAATAAATAAAATTGGATGGTAACAAATTTTTTTGTTATAGGAACTTTCTTTGCTTCTCAGTTTTCATCTTAAAAATTCAAAATCTTGCCAAGTGGATTTTTTTGTAGGTTTTCCTAAAGTTAAGAGTGAAAATAGTCCTTAATAACTTGATAAGCTGAAATACAATCCAGAGTCACATGTGGTTTTGAGATACTATCATTTCCGGTTTGAACTGTGTAGAGGAACATATGTTACTGTATGTAACTATCTGGAAAGATATCACAGGCTAGCAGGTAAATTAGATGTTCTGAAGAATTACAACTTTAGAAGTGGTGATATATTTTCTAACTGCTCAGGGTTTTAAAGCTCCCATAAATTTAAATGCAATGGGTAGCTAATATATCTTCTAATAGTAAATATTTTATCCCTGTATTAGGTGCTATAATACTATTACTGGGTGAATAAAGAATCCTGTATCATATGATTTAATGATAAGATCATGGTGTAGCGTCGGACCGGGTGGCTTTGCGCATTTTCCGCATACTTTTATTTTACGAAAAAACTAGAGAAGTCAGCAATCTGATTTTTTGTTTGCAGATAGATGAAGGGTAGACCTAGGTGCACACCAAGTTTCAACTCTTTTAAGTTCAATAAAAAAAATTGATCATTGAAAAACTGTGCGCAAAGATCTTGGGGATAAACCGGGTGAATTTTGCGCACCTACCGGGTGTACTTGCGCAAGTGCGCAAGTTCACCCTATGTATAAACTGTGCATAGAAAATCTAACCCCGATATGCTATGAAACTGTCCAATCTTCTATGCAACTACCCCAATATGCTGTGCAATTGCCGTGAGGCTGCTGTGCAATTGCCGTGAGTCTGCTGTGGTATTGCCGTGAGTCTGCTGTGGTATTGCCGTGAGTCTGCTGTGGTATTGCCGTGAGTCTGCTGTGGTATTGCCGTGAGTCTGCTGTGGTATTGCCGTGAGTCTGCTGTGGTATTGCCGTGAGTCTGCTGTGGTATTGCCGTGAGTCTGCTGTGGTATTGCCGTGAGTCTGCTGTGGTATTGCCGTGAGTCTGCTGTGGAATTGCCGTGAGTCTGCTGTGGAATTGCCGTGAGTCTGCTGTGGAATTGCCGTGAGTCTGCTGTGGAATTGCCGTGAGTCTGCTGTGGAATTGCCGTGAGTCTGCTGTGGAATTGCCGTGAGTCTGCTGTGGAATTGCCGTGAGTCTGCTGTGGAATTGCCGTGAGTCTGCTGTGGAATTGCCGTGAGTCTGCTGTGGAATTGCCGTGAGTCTGCTGTGGAATTGCCGTGAGTCTGCTGTGGAATTGCCGTGAGTCTGCTGTGGAATTGCCGTGAGTCTGCTGTGCAATTGCCGTGAGTCTGCTGTGGAATTGCCGTGAGTCTGCTGTGGAATTGCCGTGAGTCTGCTGTGCAATTGCCGTGAGTCTGCTGTGCAATTGCCGTGATATAGGAGTATCTGGGATGAATATCACAGGTTTATTAATGAATATTAGCTTTTTAACTTTATTAATAAATGTGCGCAAGTCCACCCGTGAATTTAAATATTCCCAGGGTGTTCTTGCGCATCTAGTTTATTGGTTATATCTCAATAACTTGAAATTATTTTTGAAATCATCTTACATGTCGTTAATCTGCAGTAAATTATGCGTATCCAACATAAATTGCAATCAAATTGGAGCATAATTATCAACACTACAGCATAGTTGGCGGAGATTCGATTCCAGTCCAAAATAATTAGTTTGCTATAAAAAACATAGGTCTCTGTTTGACCACTTAGTATCTATACTTAATCTCTTACGATTTTCGTGAAATTTATGCACTAGGGGGTTTAAGAGCTGTTTTTCTCAATGGTGTTGTCAGATTTGAAATATTTTCACGCATTCGCCGTCAATTACCGATGCGCAACTTCACCCGGAATGTTGAAGTGTGCAAGACCACCCGGTCTGACGCTATAACATGCAAGTTGTAACCTGTCTCTTGATTGGGAACTTTAGCTCTAATTTGAAATATAAATTATGCAGTTTTGTTATGTTAATTTAGTCTCTGAAATAAATATATTCAGTCTGTATTATATAAATTTATAGGAACATGGGAATTAATTCAAAATTTATGTCATGGTATTATTTAAAAAAATAATCTTAAAACAGTTTTTACATTAGATTGTTAAAAGCTTCCAACTTTTTCATGATGCTCATTTGAAAATTTCTATCTGGAAATATGTATATTGAAATATTCATCTGATAATTGATTTATTATCTTATCTAAGAATCTCTGACAGAAAACTGGAAAAAATCCTATGTTAGCATTAATTTAGCTGAGAGATTCTGAAAAGTTTATTTAGCAAACATTATTGAATTTGTTGTTGAGAACCTGAAAATAACAATCTCAAATTAATTAATACTACTATACCTAATTAAAATTCTAAAAATCAAAATAAAATGTTCTAATTTCTAATCAGTCTTCTGGTGATTGTATCAAACCAGACCTCAATAATGTTATTTGCTGAAACATAATCCAGTCTTCAGACAGTAGGTTAGCTCTATGACAACTTCACAGTAACCCACCATTACAGTGTCAGCTCTTGGTTTGATAGGTTGTCTAGTGAATTCACTCTGTTTACTCACATTTGTATTTACTGTGTACTTTAAGCTATCCTTAGCCTTTCTAACAAGTAAGTGAATAAACTAATCTGCAGTGTGTTATTAGAGTAGCTAGTTAAGGAAATTTAACTGAAGCTAAGGTTATATAAAAGAACTGTAATAGGAAAGGTGTTTTCCTACAGCATTCAAGTGCTCAGGATTTTAAAGCCATAACTAGGATAAATAGGTAACTTATGTTATGTCAGTGTAATTTTATTATTAAGTACACAAAAAATATCAAAATCTTTGCCAGTTTATTGACTAGGAACTAGGATACCATAACTTGGTTTCAGTGAAATTTTTTAGGCTATCCTAAAGTTTAAAGTGAAGATAGTCCTTAATGAATTGATAAGCTGAAATACAATCCAGTATCACAGAGAGTGACATGTGATTTTGAGATGCTTCCATTTCTGGTTTGAACTATGTAGAGTATGTTACTGTATGTAACTATCAGAAAGTACAATTTCTGATTAAAGAAAAGTATATGAATCTTTGGATATAAATTAATATTTGGGGTTTGATGTACTCAATTTAAATTCAAAGATGTTTCCAGTCTGCAGGAACTGGTAAAGTGTTTCCAGAAATTGAGAGACATTACATTTTGTTCACTAATCAATTTTCACATTGTGTCAATTAACATTTAAATTTTCAATCTCAATTTCTTATTGATAGATAGCTATGTGTTTTGGCTTTAAATTTGAACTACCAGTCATGCTATTTTGAGCTTGAAATTACTTTCAAATAAACAAAATTGGATGGTAACAAATATTTTTGTAATAGAAACTTTCTTTGCTTCTCAGTTTTCATCTTAAAAATTCAAAATCTTGCCAAGTGGATTTTTTTTAGGTTTTCCCAAAGTTAGAGTGAAAACAGTCCTCAATAACTTGATAAGCTGAAATACAATCCAGAGTCACATGTGGTTTTGAGATACTATCATTTCCGGTTTGAACTGTGTAGAGGAACATATGTTACTGTATGTAACTATCTGGAAATATTTCTCAGTCTAGCAGGTAAATTAGATGTTCTGAAGAATTACAACTTTAGAAGTGGTGATATATTTTCCAACTGCTCAGGGTTTTAAAGCTCCCATAAATTTAAATGAAATGGGTAGCTAATATATCTTCTAATAGTAAATTTCCAACTTCTTCATGATGCTCATTTGAACATTTCTATATGGTAAAATGTATTTCGAAATATTCATCTGATAATTGATTTATTATCTTATCTAAGAATCTCTGACAGAAAACTGGAAAAAATCCTATGTTAGCATTAATTTAGCTGAGAGATTCTGAAAAGTTTATTTATCAAACATTATTGAATTTGTTGTTGAGAACCTGAAAATAACAATCTCAAATTAATTAAAATTCTAAAAATCAAAATAAAATATTCTAATTTCTAATCAGTCTTCTGGTGACTGTATCAAACCAGACCTCAATAATGTTATTTGCTGAAACATAATCCAGTCTTCAGACAGTAGGTTAGCTCTATGACAACTTCACAGTAACCCACCATTACAGTGTCAGCTCTTGGTTTGATAGGTTGTCTAGTGAATTCACTCTGTTTACTCACATTTGTATTTACTGTGTACTTTAAGCTATCCTTAGCCTTTCTAACAAGTAAGTGAATAAACTAATCTGCAGTGTGTTATTAGAGTAGCTAGTTAAGGAAATTTAACTGAAGTTAAGGTTATATAAAAGAACTGTAATAGGAAAGGTGTTTTCCTACAGCATTCAAGTGCTCAGGATTTTAAAGCTATAACTAGGATAAATAGGTAACTTATGTTATGTCAGTGTAATTTTATTATTAAGTACACAAAAAATATCAAAATCTTTGCCAATTTATTGACTAGGAACTAGGATACCATAACTTGGTTTGAGTGAAATTTTTTAGGCTATCCTAAAGTTTAAAGTGAAGATAGTCCTTAATGAATTGATAAGCTGAAATACAATCCAGTATCACAGAGAGTGACATGTGCTTTTGAGATGCTTCCATTTCTGGTTTGAACTGTGTAGAGTATGTTACTGTATGTAACTATCTGGAAAGGTTTCTCAGGCTGGCTGGTAAATTAGATTTGCTGAAGAAATTCAAGTGGTGATATATTTTCCCAAGTGCTTAAGGTCCATGAATCTAAATGATATAGGAATCTTACTTATTTTATCGCTGTATTAGGTACTATTACTAACTTAATGCTTATCATATGATTCTATCATCATTCCAAGTTATAGAGTATGTCAGTTGAAACCAATCAATTGACTTGCAATTAAAATGGTCTAAACTCAGGTATATATAATTCATGGCTTAAAAATTTGAATTAATTCCTATGTTCCCATGTTAATTTTGGCTTGAAATCTTCCGAAAGGAGCCAAAATTGATTTGGCTTAGGGTTTTATGAAAATTTGGCTTGTGGCTTGCCAGCTTCTGAAATATAAATTTATGAAAAGATTAGTGATGGGACGATTAATCGGAATCGTATCGGGATAATCGGAGAATCTGGGTTTTTCAAGGTATCGGGAATTGGAATCAGAGTACCAAAATTTTAGGACGATTCCGATACCTAAAACTATTATTTGTGCATTATATGTAACTTGGTAATACGCATATATGACCTGTAAAACTTAAAATGTAGTGTATGTATTTCTTGATAATGTCAAACACAATACTCACTATAAGTTAGTAACTAGTTGAATAATATCTTATACTGTAATTTCAATTAAATTAAATATATTCAAGACTTCCAATAGTCTAACTATCAACATAATTTAGGTTTTTATTTATTATATAATTAGTATTTACATTAAAGGTCCGGGGTCCCCTCCAAGCATTTCTTTCATCATTTAAATCAATGAGGCTAATGCTTCTAATAATTCATGCTGCAATCCCCATGAAATTTGAAGGCATATTTATAGCTAATTTCATATGGTTTTAAAGATTTTTATAATCAAAACACTACAAAACCAATTTCACTTCCAACTTCCAAGTCAGAAGAAAAAGAATGTAGCTACACCGTTTGTTTTGAATGCCAACTGGGTAGGTATCATCAATTCACTATTAAATATTACAGTAAAGGTACAAAATTAGAGTTTTTATACTTCAGGAAACAATTTAAATCTTAAATAAAGATCGAACATGCATTTTTGTTTTTAAAATTCAAATTGGAAATCGAAACAAAGAGTGTACAATCACTTTCTTCAGCGTCAGATTAGTGTTTGGTACAATTGTCTCACTAAGAAAATATTAAAAACTTTAAAAGCATATAGAATAATAGAAAAATATATATCGAACTAAATTGTATGCGGTTTGCAGATTAATGATCCTAGACGTTAGTTCTACAATATTATTTAATAAACTCATTTTTTTCTGGAGCCTGGAGTGGACCTTTAATGATTACTCAATAAAATGAAAACTAATGTGTTGAACAGTTTCAATAAAACTTATATGGCTTCACCATATAAGTTTCAGCCTACTTGTAAACACTCCTAAGTAAAAATTAACTTATGGAATTATTAATATAGTGAAGATTTAATATGGTACTTAGTAAGGTACCATTAAGTAGCAAAATATCTAGCCCAGTAAAAATATAATCAGGAATCGGTACATTTGGATAGAATCGGAATCGTTAAAAATCTTGGTATCGTCCCATCACTAGAAAAGATCATAGCAAATATCATGCAAGTTGTAATCTGCCTGTTGATTAGGAACTTCGAAATACAAATAAGGCAATTTTGTCTGAATTAATTTAGTCTCTGAAATATATATTCTGTCTTAAATTGTGAAATTGATGAAACAAGAATAAATTCAAAATTTCTGTCAGACTATTATTAAAAACTTTTGTTCAATAATAGTCATATTTACATGTTGTAGGTATGTTACAAGCAAAGAGAATGTCTCTAGAAACACTTTACCAACTCTTTTAGATTGGCAACACGGGAGAAAATTGTATATTTTTCACGGCAGTTAGATGACTACATCTGCCATGCTTTGTTACTTGGCTAACTCTCTCAATACACTTTGCCTTTACTATTTACTGCAGTCTGGTCATAGGCACCTTTTTGATATATCAGGGAAATACTAAAGTTAAGCCAATTTATTAGTTATTAAAACCTGTAGAGACTAGAATAAAATACAACATGTTAAACTAATTGTTTGTTTTCTGTTCTTTCAGATTGTCACATTAAAAGGAAATCTAAACTTGAAATATAAATTTTCATCAAATTGTCAATTACACAAGTTATTTTAGTAACTTTTTGAACAAATCAAAATGGTGTCCCTTCAAGATATCTTACCCCCTGTGAGTGGTCACATTTGGGACCGAGAGCAGGAGAACAACCGGCGCAGACAGCAGAAGCTATCCCAGTCGTTGGTGCTAACAACTTCTCCTTCAGCTCCTCCTTACATGCACAGGAAAGGATGGGTTCCACGGTCTCAAGAAGATTATGGTGATGGCGGAGCTTTCCCAGAGTGTGCTGTTGCTCAGTATCCACTTGGTATGGGAAAGGGAGATGGAGGCAAAGGTGGCCGCTCTAGCAACAATGCCCTGGCCATTCAGTTGGACTCGGAAGGAAAGGTCAAGTATGACATGTTGGCCAGACATGGTCATGCCAAAGACAAGATAGTCTACAGCAAATTGACAGACATGCTGCCATCTGCGGTCAAAAATGAAGATGACCCCGAAATACAAAAACCTGAACAGGAGTCAATAGATGAAATCACAGAAAAGACCCGAGCTGCTCTTGAGAAACTGACACAGAGTAAGATTGCTGCAGCGATGCCTGTTCGGTGTGCAGATAAACTGGCCCCAGCGCAGTATGTTAGATTCACTCCTGGACAACAAGGATCAGCCTTCAACTCAGGAGCTCAACAGAGAGTCATCAAGATGGTTGAAATGCAGAAGGATCCCATGGAGCCTCCAAAGTTCAACATTAGCAAAAAGGTTCCTCGAGGACCCCCCTCTCCTCCAGCACCTGTGATGCACTCTCCCACCAAAAAAGTCACGGTCAAGGAACAGCAGGACTGGCGCATTCCTCCCTCAGTCAGTAACTGGAAGAATCCCAAAGGTTTCACACTCCCCCTGGACAAGAGGTTGGCTGCTGACGGCAGAGGACTTCAGTCGGTGCACATCAATGAGAAGTTTGCCAAACTGGCTGATGCTCTGCACATAGCAGACAGGAAGGCAAGAGAGCAGGTGGAGAAGAGGTCTCAACTGGAGAAGATGGCTGCACAGAAGGAGAAGGTACGAAAGGAAGAGTCTCTGAAGATGCTTGCCAAGAGAGCTAGGGAGGAACAAGCAGGCTTGAGACCCGCAGCTTCAGGAGGTGATGGAGAGGAGGCTGACAGAGATAGACTACGTGCAGAAAGACAAAGGTAAGAATTTAATTTTTGTTAATGTAGTAAGCAAGCAACATATTTTAATGAGGCTATACTCTTCATTTAGTTAGTTGGCTAAAGTAGCTAGGTACTTGATCTCAGAGATACTAGTTAGCTTTTCACCACCAATGAGTCATCTCTTGGTGAATGGTTTGTGTGAATCTCATCAAAAAGTCCCCTCATTTCATAGCAATTATTTTCAATAGATGTGTAACTTCTCTCCTCCAAATTAAGGCTCTATCCTTAAATTTTTAAATTATTCCTATCACGAATCAATTTTTTCCAAGTGTCTATAATTTGTTCACTCTTTTAATAACTTTCTTCATTTTATAGGATGCGCAAGCGTGAAGCGGCTATTTCCAACAAATCAGGAGTGTCGAGGGAGCGTGACATTACAGAACAGATTGCATTGGGTCTGCCACAGAAAACTTCAGGTGTGTTTATAGTTACTTAGTCGTATAACCATGTCTCTAAGTTTCATTTGTTTTAAAAGCTATTAATGGTGTATTAAATTATTCAATATTCTATAATTTAAATAGTTGGTCACTAGCTACTTCCTATGAATCTCTACTCAATTCTTCCACTGATATTTCAATTCTCTTGCTTGTTTCAATAAGTAGATTGGTAAGTATCAAATTACCAGTCGGTTTCACATCTTGCTTGTACTATAAAAATTTATTTGTAGTTTTAATTGATATCCAAGAATTATGATACAATGAAATTATTAGCTATATCGTTTTTCTTCTTTGACTGAAGATGTGAAACTGACTCTTAATTCATAACTTACTCTAACTAGCTATGTTATTATAATCACCATATAGTTGATTAACAATCCACTGACTGACTCATCAATTCCAAACTAAATATTATATCTCTTTTCAGGTGGAGGTGAGGCAATGTTTGATCAGCGTCTCTTCAACCAGAGTCGTGGAATGGACTCTGGCTTTGGGGATGATGAGGCCTACTCTGTGTACGACAAACCTTGGAGACAGGCTGGTGCTATTGGTAAGTTTTGTGTCTGAATTGCTTTTAGTTTTTGGCTAGATTTTTGACACTGTTTTTTGTGATGTAGCTAACTAGATGTTAAAGGCGCATAGTAAAATAGTTTAATATATTATATTATTGATGTTTCTAAATAAATTTATCCACATTTCAGTCAAAGTTAAAAATTTGCACTGGGCCTTCAAATACCTAGTTTGCTATGCACAAATATTTCCAAATAGAAAAGTTAGAAATTATTTTAAAGTTTTATTTGATGAAATTTAGCTAAATGTTGTTTCAATTATTTATTTGACTTTAGGCTTGAGAATTCACATTTATTCATATTTTATGAATGTGATGCTCAATTTGCAGGTTTAATTAAAAATATTATTTTATTCATCATTGTTATATTTCCACATGCGTTTTATATGGTTTAGCTAGGGTAAATTACAAATTATTGGTCAGTTTCACATCTTCGGTCATATAGAGAAACGATATTATAATTGTTATTTTATTTTTATTGGTATCCATGATACCTGCAGGTATCATGGATACCAATAAAAATAAACTAGCAATTATAATATCATTTCTCTTATATGACCGAAGATGTGAAACTGACCGATAATTTGTAATTTACCCCATGCCTATCAATTTAGACCGAATGTTCCTTTTCTGTTCACTAAAGATGCCATAAATGTTAAATATTTTCTGAATATCTCCTAATGGTTTCTTTTTGTCACAGGTAATGCCCTTTACCGGCCCTCCTCTTCCTCTCAAGCCGAGACTTTTGAGAGTGTTGATGAGCTGATGGCGGAGAAGAGATTTGTACCTAACAAAGGTTTCTCGGGCGCAGACAGCAGCGCTACTCGGTAAGTAATGTGCAATAAATTAATAATAAGTTAATTAATGAAAGCTTTCTTAGAAATTGGCCACATAAATATACAAAAAATAATTATACGCTAGACTGAATTTCGGCTAATATGGCAGCAGTACTCTGATAGTGGGCGTTACCTCGGGTCATGATAGGTCGACAGAAATTACTAAACCATTGATTCATGAATAGGGTTGTGTCCTAGAGAAGATATTATTGACTGAGAGAATTAAAGAATATTGAATGGTACTATTGAAACCAGCTGTGTTTAATATTCAATACCATATCATTTTGTCTATGATAGCAATTCTTAATATCTATGATTTTAAAAGCATATTGTTCCAAACGTATTCATGCCTCATGGTAACACCCACTTTCCGAAAACTGTAATGTTCCTCTTGATTTAACAACACTAAAATGGAAAATTTTCAACATCATCATTAACCACTTTTTTAAAATTAATTTAGTTTTTTAATTTATTTATTTTTCCTTTTATAGCTCTGGTCCTGTTGAGTTCCAAGAAGGATACACAGAGGGAGGAGCTGACAAGGAAGAGGAGGATCTCTTTGGTGTCATTGGGCTCCTCTCTGAGGCTAAGAATGCTAGCAAAAGAAAGCAGCAGGAGGAGGACAGAGGAGCTGATAAAAGAAGGAGGAGGGATTAGCCTTTTATTATTTGTACGCTATTGTTGTAGCTAATGTTAGGCTTCTAACAACAATGTTCTATTTTATTTATTTGTAACGTGTCGATGTACATTGCCTGACCTTTTTAAATGTAATTAGGTAGGTAATTAATGTTATAGGTAGGGTAGTTAATATTATAGGTAGGTAGTGTTATTTCAAATACTATTAATTTTGTTCATAAACTACAGTCAGTTAAATTAATCAATTGGATCTCCTGTTTGTAAACTCATCACTGTTAAAACAGGGACAGACTGTTAAATAGTCGATATTTTGAATATTTTCCCATTCATTAATAATAAACAGGGTTCTGACAATATGCTTTTAAAATCATAGAACTTAAGAATATCATAGATTGAATGAAATGGTATCGAACACTATTTACCGCTTATTTAGATCCATTCAATTGGGTTTAATTCTCTCCGTCTATAATATTTTCGTGATTTATGATTTCAAAAGCACATTGTCACAACCCTACTATTAACTTAATAATATACAAAAGGTTTGAATGGGTGATAGTTTATTTCACCATGTCAAGTTACTGTTTTATTGTTAGTTAGTTAAACTCTTCGGTATTTTAGTTTATTAACGATGTATAAATTACGTATGTACAAAACTTTAATAAATGATAGGTAGGGTTAGGTCAGATGTTGAACCTTTATCGTTCAAGTGAACTTGAAACTGATATACAAAAATTGTTTGCTGAACGATAACTGGTTTAGTTATTATGTAAATATTAATGTAATAATTATGAATCTTCATGATTAATTATTGTTGTATGTAATAACTGTTAACCCTTAGCGACTGGTGCTATTGATGAAAAATTCTGTTCTCTAAAAATTTTAGATGAGGATTCTCTCGAGTCGAGTCATCTACTGATTCTTTTATATACTTAATAAATTTAATAGCATTGGAGATATTTTCAAAAGATGTTCACTACTTGTAAAATATCTGAATCACATTCAGTTGTTAGGGGTTGGCTAACATTTATATTTGTTCAACTTTTTAATTATTAGATAAACTTGTTCTTTGAAAAAAAAACAGTCATTTAATTTCTTACCTTATCTAATCACCCCCAAAGGCCTATCCTGAAAATAAACTAAATGAAGGGGGCAGTGTCCCTACTCCCTTGTGCCCCGAACTGTCGTTTTTAACTGGTTCTGTTCAATTTAGAGGTGTAAGTTTTTTGTGTTGTTGGTCACTTTTTATTACCTCTTAGATTTTATATTAGGTAGGCTTCATTTACTATCACCTCTTCAATCCGGGAGTGCCTTTTTCAGTGCTTGTGTCCTTTTTCATCACATTCATTGGTAAGTGACTGCATTCACGGAGTAGCTTTTCTGCATCTATGAGCATTGTCACCAACGGTGGTAAGAGACTTTGTTCACAGAGCCACTTTCCTTTCTGACTGCTTCTTCCAGTCTCTTGTATTTAATTTCATTTTGACATCAGCCTTTCGCTCTGATGCAGACGTTAAACCCTTATTAAAGTAATATAAAGAAGTAATCTTGGTAGCTAATACCATCATTAAAATAATTTATATTTTGTTTCAAAATTTGTTTTTTTTGTATTTAATGCTACTAGCTTACTATGCTCATGGAGCCTCAATCGTAGGCAGAGTAAAAATTGTATAGAAAGGCTTAAAGAAAACTCATTTTATAGTATAAATATATATATAAATAACGAAACTGATAATTCATGCAGGCACATAAATACAAAGTGAAATAACTTATCTGTAAGTAATATACACTATAGACAGGAAAAATAACCAGTTATCTTATAATATAACTATATTTTTCACACATAAACGTGAGAAAACAATTTAAAAAAATCCTGTAGGTATCATGGATACCAATTAAAATAAAGTTACATCATGTTAATATAATTATCTTACTAGATCGAAAACTTGGAACTGTCCGATAACTCTGCACCTACCCTATAAAACCTATGGAATATATTAAATAAACTAGAAGAACATAGCAGAATAAAAGCACTCGGAAAGTGGGTGCTGTTAACATATGAACCAATCCGCCCTTTAGAAATTACTGACTGACCTGTGTAAACACCCACTATCCGAGTACTGTGACCCTAAAGAAGTACACTGGCGTTTCTGTGAGAGTAGAGTGTTAAAATATGTGCCAAGAGTAAAGACCGTGTAATAAAATAAAGAGCATTTTAAAGTTAAGATAAAGAAAAACAATCACACCCCAGTTACAGAGCTATACTCATGAGTTCGAGGTACAGAAAATATTAGTCTGTTGGTGGGGTAAGTTACGAGTTATAGACTGGTTTCACATTTTCGATCATAATAAAAAAATTATACAATAGTATCTATTTTATTTCTTACACGGTCGAAAATGTAGAGCCGTCCAATAACTCGGATCTTACCCTACAAGTTATATAGATATGAATTCATTATTCAATGGTATATAATACTATACAGGGTGACCCACAAAATAGTTTACCCAACTTTGAATTAATATAAATATCGTATTTATAAGTAATTAAAAAATGAGTTTAAGTAAATTTAAAAATTAGATTTTTTTCATGTACCCATTCTACCACCGTCATTGCTTTAGATTGTACGAGTACGATATTTATATTAATTCAAACTTGGGTACACTTTTTTGTATAACAAATAAAATTTATGTCGTAATCAATAAATAATTTTAGTAAACGCTAGCTTATTAAAGTTGAATTGAATAATTACTATTGAGTTTCTATTTGACAAAATATTTTCTTATTCTTAAGAGCATCTTATATCGAGAAGAGTAATAAAGTATTCTCCTTTATTATACATGAGTGAATAAAGATATTCTTCAGATTAATTCTATTCAGACTCTTTAGTACTAACTGTACACTTTGCCTTCTGTGCTAAAGTTTCAAGTGAATCTAGAACATTGGGTAAGTTACGAAATATCGGTCAGTTTCACATCTTCGGTCATAAGAAAAAACAATAGCTATAATAATTAAAATAAATAATTATTATATATTGTTTTTTCTTGTATGACCGAAGATGTGAAACCGACCGATAATTCGTAATTAACCCTAGATACAGAATGCGGTCAATGAGTTTGGCAAGAACATATTTTCTCAATGAATTTATGTGTAGCTAAAATAATTATACCTTTACATATTTATAAATTAAATTATAAAAAAAAATCATAAAATGATACCAGTGAGTAAAAAATATTAATATTTGGTCGAAAATATTATACATCAGACTTTACATGTTAATAGTGAGTTACTAAACATTGTTTGTGGGTAAATACTTTTCTCATTATACATCTCCAATTGTCGTTATAAAGGTGGCCAAAAACAAACTACCAACAATTAGAAGAAAGATAACGAAAATAAAAATATTCAGCTTTACCAAACGTAGTGACAACACCTGTAGATGTAGCCACAATTTTTCTGTAGTTTCTAAAAAAATCACCACTCAGTCATCATATCGACATTAAAGATTTAAATGATAGGATAGCTTTGACAATTATTTCAAGACCCTCCCGAACGAAAAAACAGACCTAAAAGTAGATATTTCCGACAGAAATTTTACTCCAATTAAATAGCACAATTGATTCTTATAGCCTGAAAATTCATACCTCCCAATAATTAGAGAAAACAACTAAAGCGTTTTCCTATTTTGAATCTGTAAAATTATTGCTTTACCAGTGGCCATTTTGACACTTGCGCTATTTTCAGCCTGTCATTGGATTTGTCTGCTTTTTCACGGGAGGATGTTTATGAACAGTGTCCCTATGTTGCTAACAGTGTCCCTATGTTGCTAACAGTGTCCTGATTAGAGGTTCTTCATAGGTTCTTACAAAACAAATCTCCTTTCATCCTTAATACTGTTGAGTAATTATCTAAGCAGCCACGTCAAAGAACTTGTCCATCAAACTAGCGACATCTGCAGGACTGTGTTTGATGTACTTATCAGAGTTGCGACTGAACGGGACACTGCTGAAACTGAAACACAAAGACAGGTAAGTTGAAGTGATCTGCTGAAACTGAAACACAAAGACAGGTAAATTGAAGTGATCTACTGAAACTGAAACACAAAGACAGGTAAATTGAAGTGATCTACTGAAACTGAAACACAAAGACAGGTAAGTTGAAGTGATCTACTGAAACTGAAACACAAAGACAGGTAAGTTGAAGTGATCTACTAAGTCAGTGGTTTTTTAAGTAGGGTCCCCGGCTCCCTTATGGGGACAGTTTTGTTTATAGGGGATGGCTGTTTTATATGTTACCTATAAATTAAGTTCTTGCTGTTAATATCATGCAGAATATACACCAAGTATATGTACCATTTTCTCACATCATAGTAACCAAATATATTATAATTGTAGCTTTTCTATCTATTTCAATGCAATGCAATGCTCAGGGGGTGCCTGAGAAAAGCAAGGGGTGTGCGAGAGAAATACTTAAAGAACCACTGTTTTAAAGACTCGTCACACTGGCTACGCTAAGTTGATGTGATGACGTCACTTTTAGAGCCTTTTTAGATCACTAGGGTCTTGAAAGCCAATATAAACTTTTCAATGTGTTTTGCCAAAATGATGACTTTAGTATCAAATGTTTCGCGTGTTCTTGAATAAAAATTGTATCCTAGTAGCTACCTGTCGTAGAATGCTTGGTACTTTGGTAGAATGTACTCCTTGTTGTCTCTCTTGATGCCGTCACGAAGTTTCCTATCAGGAATGCTGTAACTTCTCTGAGTCCTTTGCATGTCCTCTATCTCCTTGTTGAAACCCTGGGAAAGAAAGAAGGATTCATTTATAGGCATTGAAATAAAAATTAAATAAAAAGGAAGTACAAGGGACTGGGAGAAGCAGTCAGAAAGGAGAATGGCTCAATGAACAAAGTTCTAGGAACTACTAATAATAAAAATACAAGGGACTGGAAGAAGCAGTCACAAAAGAACAAAATTAACCAAGTTAGTGTAGATCTTAATAACAAGATTGTGTTTTTAAAAATAAGGCAATCTCACCGAGAACTTATCCTTGAGCATCTGTCTGTCCCTGTCCCTCATTTTACCGGCCTGTAGTTGTCCCACCTCCTCGTCCATTGTAAGATGGGCCAGTACACCACTCCAACTCTGCTGGTAGAGTTTCTTCTGCTGCAGTATCTGTGTGGTGTAGTACTGCCGCGCCCCTGGCTCTACCATCTCCAGCACCTCCATGATGGAGGTGGAGAGGAGTGTGGTGAGCAGGTAGTTGTAGTTATTAAGACGGAATATCGCCTGCAAAAAGGAAAAATGTTCGTTGTAGTTATTCAGTGTGAACATTGTCGGGAGAGAAGGAAAATATTCATTATACCAAAATCATGTGATCCATAGGGCTAGTTCAGAGTTATCGAACTGTTCCACATTTTCGGACAAGAGAGATAAAAATATAGAACCGACTGATAACCCTTTGTAGCTACTTTAAAAAAAAAACAAGCATTGATAAAAATGGTCCTAATACAGACTTTAGTCAAAAATAAAAGTAAATAGCTATACCCAATCTAAACCTAATTTTTAGCTATATTGCTTTATTCTTTTTAATCAAATAAAAAGATATTTACCTTCAAAGTGTTATCACTGTAGGCTTCACTTCGCTGCATGATAGATGCACCTAAATTGCTAAGAACTCTTTTGAAGTAGGCCGCTACCAGCGCCTGACTCTGCTCTAGCGTTAGGCTGTCACCTGAGAGGACTGTTACGCTTGCAGAGGTCCTTAGGGTGGCATCCTTCAGGAGGATGGGTCCTAGGCACGCAGTGTACTCCTGCAGTTGCTGCAGGAAGATGAGGATGTTGCTCGTCTGTTGGTGCACTGTGCCATCTTTGGGCAGTTGTTTGTCCACACTCTCACCCCTCACCCCCTCCATTATGATGTCCAAACACTCTACTACCTTATTGAGGAAAAAATTGCCATCAAGAGAGTTATAAAGATAGCTATTTATTTAGAATGAAAATATTTTACAAGCATGCATGTTTCAAATGATAATTTTTTTTTAGTAGGGGTTTAACGTCTGCTTCGGAACCAAAGGCCATATCGCTGACATCAAAAGGAAATTAAATACAAGGGACTAGAAGAAGCAGTCAGATAGGAAAGTGGCTCCATGAACAAAGTCACTTACCACCGTCGGTGACTTTCAAATGATATTAAAAGTGAGCAATATAAATATTAGTTAGCTATAATTATATAGTGTAGCTACAGTGTTTATTAATTTAACAACACTAGCTATATTAATCAATATTGGTACACAAGACGGAAGAATTAAAAATGCTGAAACACGTTTGAAAGTGTTGCACAATGTTTTACTAAACTCAAACTTGTTTTAACATGTTTCAACAATATAAAACCTGTTTAACATGTTTTGACAATCTCAAATATGATTCAAACGTGCTATAAAACCGACTTTAAAAACACTATATCGTTTTCTAACATGTATTGACAAGCTCAAACTTGCGATGACAAGCTATAGTTTGTTCTAACACGTTTCAAACGTGCTGCACACGCTAGAAAGTTCTCCCCCACGTTAACTCACCGCAGTCTGCATGTTGGCTGATATCTCCTCGTACTTTGCCATCATGGCTTTGGTGTTGAGGAGCCGCTGGTACTCACTGCCTGTCTGTGTGAGGTGCCTTAGGAGCAAGAGGAGGCACAGCACTGAGGAGGAGTCTCCTCTCTGCATTGACTTCACCCCGACAGAACTGATGTGCTGAGAAAAGTTAATTTTTTTTAGAATTAATTTTTTCAGAATTTTGATTTAACCCGTCCGTATATGGAGGGTGGCCTTATATTGGGACACCAATCTGTAGCTAGATGTGGCACATCAGAAAAGTTACAGTTGAGCATCTGTAACTCATGAGAAAGAAGAAACAGTCAATAATTTAGTGCGGGTCTGCTTCCTAACCACAGGTCATATCACTGATGTTAAAATGAAACTAAATAAAAGTGACTGGAAGAAGCAGTCAGAAAGGAAAGTGGCTCAATTAACAAAGTCACTACCATCAGTCAGTGACAATGCTTATGGATGCAGAATAGTTACTCCGTGATTGCAGTCACTACCGTGGAATATGACGAAAAGGGACACAAGCACCGGTGGCTAAACTCACGGATGGAAGAGGGAAATGAAGAGGTGATAGTAAATGAAGCCAACGAGTCTACCTACACAAACATCTGAAACCTCGTAGTTGAAGAGCATAACCCTAGCGCTATCCTCTAAAACTGCAAGTAGCTAGCGTTAAAATATGAAAAACATGGTAGCTACAAATGAAAAAGATATTACATAATCCAAATTACAACAGTTCAGGGCTCAAGGAATTGAATATAGACTGTAGCTAAATGATATTATAAATGTCAGATACTATAATTTTCACCACTAAGGCACTACTCCCCCACCTGCCCCTGCTGCAGTAGTTGGTCCAAAGGCGCCCTCAGGAGAATGGATAGGGTGGGCCCCTGCCTTTCAGATGGGACTATCTGGTCCAACAGACGGTGCTCCAGTAGACCCAACCGACTGAGAGCTGTCACCTTAGGGGGGATGATATCAGGAGTTTAACTCAATTCTAACAAATGGGAGAAGTTAGGGTAAGTTATGAATTATCGGTTAGATCCACATCTTCGGTCAGATAGATTTTCTCATATGACCGAAGATGTGGAACTGACGGATAGTTCATTTAACATCTTCGTTCGTTTTTTCATCTTAAACTAACAATAATTTAATTAGTTTTATAAAAATTTCTTAATTAATATAGGTTGCATTTTAACCAAACATCTTTCGATTTATTTTTCCTATCAATAAATATAAAGATTAGTTCATACAAAAAAATACAATACGAGTAGTCTGGAGAACTCTTGACTCGATTGTGACTCTGTTTTCCCAACTCTGGGGTACACACCCCAGTGGATAGCAGGGACGTGGATATATTTCATTTGAAGTTATTCTAATTCCTTACATATTCATCACTAATAGTAAATCTTTGAAGAGAAAAATATATTAGGGTCAAAATTTTGAAAATTTACCCGTAAAATTTAGAGACAAAACTTTGCTGTGTTTGGTTAAGTAGCTACCGACTAAAGTAAAGATGAAATAAAAACACACCTGTACCAAGTCAATGAACACACCTGTGTGAGGTGTAGCAGAACATCAGTCACGTCCAACACCTCCTCATTGGCAAGAGTGTTGGAGGAAGAAGTGGAGGTACCACCTGTGGGGGGGAGGAATTTAGTCACAGGCTGAGAAGAAAAATCAAACTGTTTTTTGTAGATAAATTTTTAGAGATGCACTCAGGGTAAGATGCGAATTACCGAACTGTTACACATTTCCGATGATCAGACAAAGGCTATAGCTACTCTCTGTTTCAACCCGCACACGGTTGTTCAACTTTAACTTTGCTGATGTGCCACATCTACAGATTGCTGTCCCAAAATATGGCCACCCTCCATGTACGGGTTATTTATTGTAGAGGTAGTTTTTTATCGTTCTTTAATATTGTATCAGTGCATCTCTAAGTAAAATAATTGGAAAAAATTTACACTAATGAGATAAAACATTCGGTGCATACATTTTCATTCATTTCGAAATTCATGATAATGTAAGTATCAATTAAAAAACATTGTGCAGTGAATTTAAAACTTCATTTCATCATTTGGGATAAGTTACGAATCATCGGTCAGTTCCACATCTTCGGTCATACAAGAAAAAAATGATAGCTATAGCTAATAATTAGGTTTAATTTTATTTATTATTAGCTATATTGTGTTTTCTTATATGACCATGACCAAAGATGTGTAACTGATCAATGATTCGTAACTTACCCTACAGTGACTGTTCCCTGTACCCATCACACTAACGAACACACTGTGAAGAACAAGAACTGTAAACATGAAGGAATAGAGAGAATGACGTCATTGATTATTTTGAGTAAATAGACATTGAATGGATATAGCTTTAGGGTAAGTTCCGAGTTACCGGACAGTTCCACATTTTCGATCATATAGGAATTTTTTAATTATTATTCAACTAGTTATTTTAACTACTGTAGCTATTCGTATGATCAAAAATGTGGCACTTACCCGAAAAAAAATAAGGTAGTTACAGCTACCTAGATTGGATTATAATATATAATTATACATTAAATAGCTATTAATATTACCTATTAGGACACTAAATACATAATTATATTAGTACACATAAAATAGAGAATAATATGAGATGGAAACAGAACATTATTTGTACATTGAGAAAAATGCTCCCAGGTGATAAAGATAGGCACCCAATTGAGACGAATAAATGTTACCACCAAAGAGAGTACGTACACTTACCTATTAAATGTGTATTTCAGTTATTTATTAGAATATAACAAACTGCAGAACACATGAAGCAATTCAGAGAAGGAAATAAACAATTGACATTCACAATAAATATTAAGAAAGTCAGTAATTATTGCTCGTAAGTACTCGCTATTTAAAAAAACATAAGGGTAAGTTCCAAGTTCTCGGACAGTTCCATGTTTTTGATCATATATATTTAAATAATTAGCTGTTAGGTACTATTTTCTATATGATTGAAAATGTGGGAGCGTCCGATAACTCGTAATTTACCCTAATTTATTTAGCCAATAGGAGATAAGCAGAAAGGAGATAGACACTTCATCAGTCCGTCAATTAGGTTTAGTTAATTATCACACTAATCATAATCCACGGACTGACAATAACTAGGGTTGTGACAATATGCTTTGAGAATCACAGATCCCAAAAATATCAAAGACGGAGAGAATTAAAGAGTATTGAATGGTTCTACACCAGCGGTATATAGTATTCGATACCATTTCATTTATGATATTCTTAAGATCTGTGATTTTAAAAGCACATCAATACAAACCCAAATAACACACAAACACGAGTAAAATAAACAAAAACACGAGTAAATGCAGCAACAGGAGTTTTTACTAATGCGCTGAGAGGAGAAGGATGCATTTCTGCGCACTACACTGCACGGTCTGTCAGCTCTGCGCATGCGGTTGAATGCAGTGCCCAGACTGTGAGAACTGAAGGTGTTGGTACGCCTCAGTTTGCTGAACTCGCCTGATGACCTTCCTAACGCTAAATAGTGATGTCAAAATGAGTCATCATAGAGAAGTTACGAATTATCGGTCAGTATCACATCTTCGGTAATAATAAAAAATGATATAAAAAAAATTATTATATTTGTTTTTTCTTATGACCGGAGATGCGAAACTGACTGATAATTCGTAACTTACCCACCCTAGAGCACATTTTTTAGGAAATTAAAAAATAAAACACTTTTTGTTATCATATCACTTTCTAGACGTCTGTAACCAATGTCACCGTCAGTGGAACATTAAAGGGTACCAGACCATGCTAATTATTAGGCTAAGATTCGGTGCAAACATGAATCAATAAACTGCAACTAAAGTCGAAAACTATTTATAATAAATTAAATGATAATTTATTATTAGCTATTTATTTGAATTATATGAAGAATAATAGATTAACTTGAAAATTTTCTATGCAGGAAAAAATTAATGGAGATCAACGCCCTGGCTGAAATAAAAAAAAATCATGCTGAAAAATAGGTATAGAGATGCATTTCACTCGTAACATGCAAGTGAAAAACTTTTTCAAAATTTACACAGAGTAACTCAAATATTACAAATGAAGACCGTAGACTTTAATGAATTTAGAATAGATGAATATGTTCCCGTTTTGCAGAGTAATAAACTATGAATGGGTGGAATAGTTTGAAAAGTAGAGAAAATATAATGAGTCGGATTCACTCACTCAAATGAGTAGCTACCAATCTTTCTAACAGAGATGAGTAGGGTAAATTACAAATTATCGGTCAGCTTCACATCTTCGGTCATATAAGAAAAAACTATATAATAATTGTTATTTCATTTTTATTGGTATCATTGATACCAATAAAAATAAAAATTAAATAACAACTTTAATATTGTTTTTTCTTATATGACCGAAGATGTGAAACTGACCGATAATTTGTAATTTACCCTACTCATCTTTTACATTGACATGAGTAGCGAGTACCCATCTTTCTAACTCACTCACTCACCAGGTGTGAAGGGTGACGTGGGAGTGTAGGGAGAGAATGGTGAGTTGGTTGCTGTGTTCATCAGTGCCTGTTTTCCCTTCGCCCTCTGCAGCATAGAGTGTGCCCTTCGCTCTAACCTGAAGAAGGGGAAACGAGTTAGAGGGGAAACGAGTTAGAGGGGAAACCAGTTAGAGGGGAAACAAGTTAGAGGGGAAACAAGTTAGAGGGGAAACAAGTTAGAGGGGAAACAAGTTAGAGGGGAAACGAGTTAGAGGGGAAACGAGTTAGAGGGGAAACGAGTTAGAGGGGAAACGAGTTAGAGGGGAAACAAGTTAGAGGGGAAACGAGTTAGAGGGGAAACGAGTTAGAGGGGAAACGAGTTAGAGGGGAAACGAGTTAGAGGGGAAACGAGTTAGAGGGGAAACGAGTTAGAGGGGAAACGAGTTAGAGGGGAAACGAGTTAGAGGGGAAACGAGTTAGAGGGGAAACGAGTTAGAGGGGAAACGAGTTAGAGGGGAAACGAGTTAGAGGGGAAACGAGTTAGAGGGGAAACGAGTTAGAGGGGAAACGAGTTAGAGGGGAAACGAGTTAGAGGGGAAACAAGTTAGAGGGGAAACGAGTTAGAGGGGAAACGAGTTAGAGGGGAAACGAGTTAGAGGAGAAACGAGTTAGAGGGGAAACGAGTTAGAGGGGAAACGAGTTAGAGGGGAAACGAGTTAGAGGGGAAACGAGTTAGAGGGGAAACGAGTTAGAGGGGAAACGAGTTAGAGGGGAAACGAGTTAGAGGGGAAACGAGTTAGAGGGGAAACGAGTTAGAGGAGAAACGAGTTAGAGGAGAAACGAGTTAGAGGGGAAACGAGTTAGAGGGGAAACGAGTTAGAGGGGAAACGAGTTAGAGGGGAAACGAGTTAAACAAATCTCCTCATTTAAAAACATAGATGTTCAACTTATTGTACTGAAATATAATTTATTACAATAAAGTAGTGAATAACTAAATATCTACCTTAATAACTACTCAGCATACATAGACTAGCTACTAAATTTGATGAAATAATTGGCTCCAGATGAGGGTGATACATTTGCTAGAGGAACACTTCTAATTAGTTCACCTTCCATGCTCTAAGAAAAAACATATTTGTTCTCCTGCAAGTGATTCATCTGGCGAGTTTTTTTTTTTTAAACATTTTTTTATCGCTTAATCTTTCTTCACTAATACATTAGAAGAATATGCGTCTTTTTTCACCCTCAAATTAATTCAGGGGCCAGGGTATGAAAGTTTTAGAGACACTCACATGTTTGATATCTTGTGCCCCCTACTTTTGGGGGTGGCGTCTAGTTTGTTGCCCCCCAATCTGGACCTGAGAGTGGGGGCGGGAGAGTTGGCAGGTAAACCCCTGACGGTGGGGGTGAGGGAGGAAGCCGCCCCTGAAAACGTTAGTAAGTCTTTTAAAAGAATATATTGCAATCCTATTATGTTAATTTAAATCAAATTAGGGTATGTTACAAATTATCGGACAGTTCCACATCATCAATTACAAGGAAGAGATATTCTGCATTTTGACATATGATAAAATATTATTCAACATTTCAAGTTTATATCATGGATACCAACTAAAATAATGAGTTAAAATGTCAAATTTGATATTGTTTCTTGATCGATAATGTGGGATTGTCCGATAATTCATATTACCCTACCTAATATTTCTATGCCCCCTTACCAGGAGTGTTCAAGCTCCCTAGCCCCCTAATGCCACCCCTCTCAGCACTGTTGTTACGCTGGTGATCCTTGAGAGCCTAGAGCAGAAATGGTGAATTTAAATCAGGACAAATAAATGGTGAATTAATTAAAAGATATACTAAAATAGACTAAAGAAATGGTGAACTATCATTTTCAATAAAAAGTTAACAACTGTGGTCTGAACAAGTTTATAGCTATAGGGTAAATTCCAAGTTATTGAACGTAGCTACCTCATTTTCAATCACATAAGAATAAAGCTATCTAATGATTATTATTTAAATGAAGAATTAAAAAGTTTAGTTCTATATCTTTCTTACATGATAGAAAATGTGAAACTGGTCAATAGCTTGGAACTTACCTTATACCTACATATGGTGGGGCCATAGAAGATTAATGTGGGATCATCTTCAACAGCCCCACCTTAACTTTCTCTCTATCTTCTTCATTACCTGTAAAGTTTGGCTCAGTGCCTGTGCTCGTATCTTGGCGTACACGACTAGTTTATCCGTCTGGTCATGCGTGTCAAGCCAGGCAGCTATGAGGGACAGGTCAGCAACAGCATTGGGCGGAATGAGCTCAATGCTAGACAGAGCCTCTTCACTCAACTCTTCACCTGAAGGATAGAAGTTAAAACGTTATTCAGTGGGAAATGAGAGTTAGGTAAGTTTGGCATATAAATAAAAACAACATGAGCCAAATTGCCGAACCCATGGATTGAACCCAGGCTAAGAACTACTATTCTAAGATGTAGAGTCTGGACTAAAGGGCCGTACACACGAAGGCTTATTTAAGTTTGTTGGTATCCGTGATACCTGCAAGTATCATGGATACCAATTAAAATAAATAAATATTATATAGTTTTTTCTATATTCTCGTGGAAAAAGTAGGAGGAGCTTAGCAAAAAGTCTGGTGGAAAGACTTAAAAAACCCTACGTGTGTACGGCCCTTTACTTGCCTTCCAGTGCCACCAGGTCCAGCACCACAATAGGGTTGAGAGGTCTTTGGTACTTCATGAGCTCATCCCTGAATTCTCTGCCTAAGGCCTCTGCTCCAGCAGAGAAAAGAGTGTTCTGAAAAAGAGCAGCTTTTTGGGTTGAAGAACTTTAAAAAAAATGACAAGCCTAACTTTAAAAATGTAGAGCATTAGGCTTGTCAATGTAAACTTTTTCTTTTAAATATCGCCCCAAAAAAAGTCAAATGGGCTCAGATCTGGAGATCTTGGTGGCCACAGTACGTCACCAAAAAGCGAAATTACTCTGTGAAAAATTCAGCCTTAGCATGTCCATAGTTTCCCTTGCAGTATGAGCTGTAGCTCCATCTTGTTATAACCAGATATTTTCTGTGTTCATGTCTTCCACCTCACGAAAAAATACTCTAGCAACATTTGTCTAGATCTGTTTTCATTCACATTTCCTCGTTGAAGTTGTGGGCCGATCAGCAACGCTTTCTGAAACAGCCTGAATTGAAACATCAGTTCTAACGGGTCGCGTCCTTTCAAAGCGCCGTTTGTCTACTGTTGATCCGGTTTCTTTGAATTTAGTGACCATTGCTTTTATGCAATTTTTATCAGGACTTCTTCCATCATTAAAAATGTCCCTGTAACTTCTCTGCACTGCAATAATTGAACCACTACACGAAAGGTAGAGCTCAACATTTTTTGCTTGTGTTCTTTCATGTAGCGCACCATTTTGAAGGTAAATTTTAAAGATTTATTACCGCAATATACACTGGGTATCTGAAGACAAGATACGACATCTAAAAAAACTTTAAGTGTTCCTCTATCGTTTGCAATTATCCCCATCCTTATACCTTTCATAGTTTATTTATTATTTTTTCTTAAAAGGGTGCCTTACTTATGCGCCACCCTGTATTTGAAAGAAACTTAGGTTATTAACTAATGAATAAAAGACCACATAAAGAGGATTTAAACCAGTAAGTTCAATGCAGAAATAGGATAACCTACCTAGTAATATATATAAGATCATTAAAATAAGTGAACATTCAAACCAGTAAGCTCAATGCATCTAATAAAAGCTCAATAATAAGGACTCACGACATTGCTTAGCTCTACACTGTGTGGATTGTGTTTGTTGAAGTACTCGGCAGCAGAGGCTAGTTTGTCCATGGCTTCAATGTACTCAGAGACTCCTCGTCCTGTCTCTCCAGGTCTGCCCCCTCGGATCACACCCTCACTCTCTCCTGAAATAAAGTTATTAAGTGTAGAGCAAGTTACAAGTTATCAGTCTTCACATCAAAAAGCTAAATAATTATTAGCCATTATATAATTGATTTTATTACTTACAAAAAAATACAAAACAAATAGCTACCAAGCTGCTCACCTAATAAAACTAATAAATTAATAAATTTTTGTATCAGTTAACAATTATTAAATCTATGTAACTAGGCACTTACAGGGTAGTTTATCACGTCCTCTAATTGAGAATTAGACTCAATTCAGAGTGTCTACTCATAGTCAGAGTGTCTCAGAAAATAGGCAACCGAATTATTATATCTTTAATCATAGATATATTATAAGCAAGTGTAGGGAAATAACTTTCTAACAAGATTCCTCTTGCTTTAGGCCCCTTCACTCTTTCATTTCTCAATGCCACCTTTAAAAAATGCTCACGGCAAAAAGTTTAGCTGCAATTGATTTTAACGGAGCCCTTCACACTTACGCCTTTTTTTACCAGCCTTTTACCTAATGTAAGTGTGAAGGGCTCCGTTAAAATCGATTGCAGCTAAACTTTTTGCCATGAGCATTTTTTTAAAGGCGGCGTTCAGAAATGAAAGTGAGAAGGAGGCCTCATAGCTGCATAACTAGGTACACTGGATACAGGCACACATTTTATCATATCATTTGTCCATATAAGGCAGTGGACAACAAGACATAAAACCCCGGGTGATACTCCCTGGAGAGAGCTGCGACTATGGCAAATTCGTCAGGGGCACAGAAAGTGTAGCAAAAAAAACAGACTACCACTTAGAGTTTGTTTCAATCTTATTGGATCACTTTTGAAGGAGTAGTGACGATTCTCCTAAAATTACCAACAAAAACAATCAGGAGATGTTCTTGGGCTGAGCTCGGAGCTCCTAGCGGGTCGCTTCAATAAATAACATCCATTTGCACAAACATTTATAAAACAAAACAAACATTTATTTTTCAATACGGTTGTTCATTTACATGCATAATACAAACAATCAAGTATTTGGCAACACAGATTTGGCGACAAACTTACAACAGTAAATTATCAAATCCGAGATATCAAAACATTTTCGACCCCAATACAGAAATTTTGCAAAATCCTGATAGTTGCACCCAATATGAAGAAAATTGCACACAAACACAATCCTTACACTTGTTCCTAATCCTTAATCTCTTCTCAATCCAGAAAAATCACTACCTAATCCAGGGAGAAGAATGAACATGTCCATACAAAATTAATTTTTTAGACTATTAAAAATTTAATTTTCAAAATTTTACTCTTAACAAAAATTGTAGTATATTCACCAGGCTACCAATTGAAGCTTGTTTCACGCAAATCCCAAATCATTATTGAAGAACGAGAAGCAATTTTAGTGGTATATACCATCAGAAAAGATTCCAAGTCCATACAAAATTCTAATTTTTGACCATTAAAATTAAAATTTTCAAAATTCTCTTCTCTATTAATTGTAGTAAATACACCAGGCTACATATTAAAGCTTGTTTCAACCAAAGAGATTAATTACTGAGGAAGAACAAGCAATTTTAGTGACAAAATCAGAAAAAATTACAAGACCATAAGATTATATTTTATCAAATTTTTACATTTGAAAATATTATTTTTAATTTTTATTCTCAGGAAAGTGTAGCGAATAAGTCATGCTATCAATTGAAGTTTATTTCAATCATATCGGTTGACTATTGAAGGAGTAGTTACGATTCTCCCAAAATCCCCAACGATCAGGGGGTGTTCTTAGGCTGTGCTCCTAGCGGGTCGCAGCAAAAACCAATCCTCCAACCAATGTTGGAACAAGAATCACTAACGATAATTTATTTGGTAGCCTTTTTTCTGAGACACTCTGTATGTTGCTACCTATAGCTACAGCAGTATCTATTTAACTACATGAATGTCATTTAAGAACTTACCTGCAGCATTATAGAAAGCTAGAACATGATCAAGAGCTGCAAGAGTCTTTTCAATATCTGAAAGATAAAATTTACTAAGTCAAATTAAAATGAACTAAAATTTAATATGAAAGTACAATGATATAAAAAAATCAACAATATAAAAATGCTGGAGAAATACTTTTTACAGATTTGAATTAAATAAGTTTAAAGTGAATCTTCAACTGTAAACATTAATTAATTAGTTGTAGCTATACATTTCATTAATTTTGATTACAAATTTTATTGGTAAGTGACTATAGCTAAATAATAAAATTAAGTGTAATACATCAGTGTTATAAGTTATAGAAATTTATAATACAAGTAAATGTAACAGTATAACAGAAGTATAATATACCAATATCTACGACAGAAGTCCAATGTAGGTAACAGAAGCTATAACTAGATAGGGTAAATTACAAATTATCAGTCAGTTTCACATCATAGGTCATCTAAGAAAAAACGAAATTATAATTGTTATTTTTTTTTCAATTTTAATTGGTATCCATGATACCTGCAGGTATCATGGATACAAATTAAAATTAAAAAAAAAATTTAATATAGTTTTTTCTTAGATGACCGAAGATGTGAAACTGACCAATAATTCATAATTTACCCTATATAACAAAGTATAATTTTACAGTGTAGCATATGTTCTACATACTCTGATGTCTTCTCTGTAGGTTCCCAGTCTGCTGGTACACGGGCAAGATAGTTGTCTCCAACTTAGCCAATCTGTGTTCAAAAGAGTCTAGCAGAGTAACCATCCCACCCGCAACATTGGCAGACCTGTTGGTGAGATCTTTGAGAGCGGCCAGACTCTCAGTTTCCTGTAAGAAAAAGCAGTGATGGAGATCGACAGTTCGAAAATAATAAAAATATTGACAATAGTAGATAGGATAAGCTCTTATTTATCGGTCAGTTCTACATTTTCAGACACGTAAGAAAAACTATATATATATAAAAATAAATAATTATCATCATATCGTTTTTTCTTACGTGTCCGAAAATGTGGAAGTGAGAGATAATTAAGAACTTATCCTATATGACATGTTCTAGCTATAGCACCAACAAACAAATCTTAAATTAATGTTTACCTAGTTTAATTGAATAACTTTGTTACTTACAATTTTTAATTTTTGGTTTGTAGTAAAATATTGAAATTGGCTATAACTATTGATATAATAAATAAATTTAGTAGCTAGCTATTATCAGTTAGATGTGGCTAATAGGAATTATTATTTGCTTTGATATGATTTCAGATAGCTAGTTAGAACTTAGAAATGAGAAGAAGAGAAATTGAAGAGAAATGAGCAAGATTCTTCATCAAAATTGAAAAAGAATTGTGACAGTTGTGAAAAGAATATATATCATAATAATGAAAAATAATAATAATAGCTAGCTATATAATATCTACAGTTTAAATACCTTATTGAGTCTCTTCAAAACACCAGCTTTACGCTCTGCAACCAAATCCATCCTATGTTTGATAACTGGAAGTAGTTAGATTTTATAGTTCTTCAAGTAGCTAAGAAATAGCTACATTTGACAATATCAACATTCCCTTGAACAAACTTGATAATTATTTTTAATTGTAGATTAGCTATAGCCTAGCAGTAGCTGCATATAAGTGATATAAAAGGCCTACATTATTAATTTTATTTTTTTAGACAGATTTATGTAGAAACCTACAATTATCTAGGTCAAGAACAAAATAGAGTAACATACGGGAACAAAATGCGAATGCCACGTGAGACTCATAGGAGGTTTCTCCTGTGGGTCACGTTTTTTTCAAATGTTTAATTCATAATTGCACCACACTATTGGGCAAATAATCCAAAATCCCAATTCTCGGTAATAGTCAATAGCGTAGTTTATCAATAAATAACAAACCATAAGAGATAAAAGGTTGAAATTTGGTACACATCATTATCGCAGTGATGTCTAAATCAGATATCTTGAGATGGTGTAATTATGAAGTTTCTACTATCTAGCTTGCTTAGTTTTTATGGTAGATTCTAGCACAAACCAAGCAAGAGATCTCCTCTAATATTCATCTGTTAGCCTGAGGTTTTCTCCAGAGTGATTTACATGTAATTATTGGAGAGTATTTTGAGATTTTCGGCCATTTTGAAGAGAAATTTGAAAATCTTTGGGACAAATACTCCAAAAAATTAAATATCTTGTGACTGCTTGTGCATCAGTGCATGCTTTGCAGACTGGCACTTATCCAACTATCCTTTTATTTTTTTCAAAATGGTCACCTGGAGCACTGCTATTAACTCTGAAACTATGAGATTAATCCAAATTTGGATTACAGCTACACCAGCGTAAAGAGCACTTGGAGCAGCAATTCTTCTTATAAGTAGCTATCTTAATTGTGATGACCTGCCAGACTGTATTTGGGCACAAAATTCCACTGACTTTTTGAAAAAGCTGAAATAATCTACCATAAATTTTCAGTAATTTGGCTGATCCACCAACATCCACCAACAGAATATTATATTACTATGAAATACAGTCTGGAATTTATCCACCGATGTCCGAAAATTAATGACAAGACTAACAAGTCAGTGGAATTTACCGTCTGTCAGTCTGTTACTGTCTGGGTGACCTGAAAGATTAGATATATTTTCTCACTAAACTGGCAACATTCCTGCCAGGCTGCTACACTTGGAAACCAGTCTGCAGAAGATGAATGAAATTGTGAGGTTTATCCAGCGACTATTGAGGCTTTGAAATTAGTCTCCTGAATTATCTGGTAACAATTTTCTAATTGATTCCTATTGTTGGGGGGCCGTGTCCCCTAACACTTGACTAATCTTACTTAGTAATAGGTTTCACAACACAGGTGCAAGGGGGTTTAATGAAGTCAATTCTGATGGATTTATACTAGACTTAACATATAATTTAAACCAGTTGTCAGACAAACCAGGTCTGTAAAGATACAGAAAAACTAATGTTACTAATCTATCTAAACACAAATTATAGGAACATCAAAACATATACAATCATCTACCTACCCTGGTCACTCATTACTTCATCTTTAATACTTCAATCTTAATCTTTAATATTTACACTTTACACAATGTTTTGTATCTGAAACATATGAAAGAAGCTATAATTTACTGACATGCATGCATGATATTTTCTGTGAAGTTAACTATGTACAAAAATCCTAACTAGTTTCAAGTTGTGTTACCTACTAAGTGACACAATAATATAATGACTTTCTATTTCAGGTTACATATTAAATAAATGGTACAAACCTCTAAACTATGTTTAAGCTACATGTAATTAGTGGAGAGAATTTTTGGTCATTTTGAAGAGAAATTTGAAAATCTTTGGTGACAAATTGCCCCAAAAATTAAATATCTGGAGACTAATTGTGCATGCTTTGCAGACTGGCTTGGAAACATCATGGAAAGTGAGTTAGACTAAGACACCAATCAGCCAGACTGGAAAAATAACTCACTTCTGATAAACTAGTAACTCTGTTACAGATTCAAAATCAACTAGCAATATGAGAGCTCATCCTATAGACAACTCTGCAAAAACTACACATTATTTCTATTAACTATGTAAAAATCAGTTATATACTTCATAATAATTGAATAAATTGAACTCTGCATGATATACATATACATGCTTTACTAATACTAAGCTGCTAAGCAATGTTAATCATCCAGACTGAGACTGTATTTCATGGTAAATTCCACCGACTTGTCGGTGGAATTTTTCTTCAGTGGAAATAATATTCTCTCAAAGTCGGTGGATTCTTAGCTATTTATTCCTATGGATCAGCTAAATTACTGGAAATTTATGATGGATTTTTTTTTTCAGCTTTTTCAAAAAGTTAGTGGAACTTTGTGCACCAAATACAGACTGGTTAATCATTAATAAACTCTGCGGCTGAGCATTCACCATTCAAGAGTAACTCTGTCAGAATTTGAGTTTTTCACTCTGGCCAGTCGGCAGTCTGCAAAATGTGTCTCTAGACTCTTCTCCTGCAGTGATTTTAATTTGAGAGATAATTACTCTATGACTCTCAGCAGCCCAGTCTGCAGAATGTGGGAAATATCCAGGTAAATTGGTAATGAAGCATGTCCAAACTTGCCATTTTAATGGTGAGTTTGTGACAGTTATCTTGAGCCCTTCAATTTCAAATGGCGAGAAATATATAATTTCCTCCTATGCTAAAATAGCAAAAATAGCAAAATAACATTACAATGTTATTTTGGAGAGAATTTATGGTAATTTGATCATTTTGGAGTGAAATCTGATGAGTTTTGAAGAGACAAATGGAGAGTTTGTGAGCCCTCAGCCATACAATTTTAGTTGGGGAGATATTAGGAATATTCTCCAGTCTGACAGTCTGAAAAGTACAGCAGGATTTGTGGATTAATCCTGCGCCCAAGTCCTATTTAATTCCTATGATACCATGTTATTTGCTGCGCCTAAATCTCAATTTCTGTTAAAAATCCTGGGTCTGACCGTCTGAGGAGATCTTCTTTTCAGACTGGCCAGTCTGTAGAAACTGGTACTACTAAAGTGTTTGTAGTCTGTAGAGATCTCTTATACTGTTCATAGCAAAATTAATGTAAATTTAGGGATTAGCCTAATTCAGAAGTGTTTGTAGCAAAATTAATGTAAATATAGGAATTAATTCAAAATTGTTCGGAGAGAATATCCCAAATATCTCCCATATTCTGCAGACTGGCCATTCTGTATTTGGTGCACAAAATTCCACTGACTTTTTGAAAAAGCTAAAAAAATCTACCATAAATTGCCTATAATTTAGCTGATCCATCATCCACCAACATTTTATCCATTTTTCCACCAAAAATTGATGGTAACATTACTGACATAGGAATAAATAGCTAAAAATCCACCGACTTTGCTAGAATATTATACCTATTAAGAAAAGAAAAATTCCACCGACCATGATACACAGTCTGTGAGTCTGGCAGACTGGGATATTCTCTACAAACAATTTTGAATTAATTCCTATATTTACATTAATTTTACTACAAACAGAATAAGAGATCTCTACGAACACTTTACCAGCTTCTGCAGACTGGTCAGCACTCAGCAGCAGATTCAGAATCTCTCACAGCTAAATTAATGGTAAAACCGTAACTGCGTAACATAGGAATTAGTTCAAAATCTCATTCTCCCGCAGCTAAATTATTGGTGACATAGGAATTAATTCATGATCTCCAACAGAAATCTCCAATTTCTAAAATTCAATCAAAAACTCCCACAGAGAGTCTTGGAAAAATGTTCCATATTCTGCAGTCTGGCAGACAGTGGCAGTAAGACATTAACTAGACAGCGACTCAAGAGTCAGTCTCAGTCTGTTGGAGACTTTCTAGATAAGATTCAGTTTGAGACTTTCTAGATAAGATTCGAAATAAAATTTCTCACTGGCGAATTTGAAAAGGTTAAAGGAGATGTACCTACCTATAACATGTAAAAAATAACAGATAAAGTTAACAAACTAGGAGTAGGTTGGTAGGTACTTTTACAACTCATACCTATCCATAAACGTCAGAATACAAGTTACACAAATCTATATGGTGGCACTGAATCACTGAAAGTAAACAAATAAACTAATATGAAACTGCTTTGATGACGTCACGCCTCACTAATAATTTGGAAGTTATGATTCTAAAGAATATATTAAATTAAAGCAATGTTTTTAGAGATTTTCTTTAATTAACAATATTCCAACAATTTAGTTTTTATATATAGGAAAATCTATAACATTTTTTGCGGTGGGGAGGAAGGGGCGAAACTTCAGTGCCATCAAATCACATAGTTTGTTTACGTTTTATGGTGGGGGGAGGGGGGGGGACTATTACGTCATCAAATCACACATTTTGTAACAATACATGTATTGTGTATACTTTCTCATTTTCTGTGGATTTGAAATTAGGGGTGTAATCTTTGATGTCCTAAACAGCTGATTAGCTGATGGCTGTCAGCAAGGAAGTTCAACTGATGTAGCTAGTATCTGTTAACTCAACTCAAGAGTCTCATGGAAGGATTTGTTTGTGATACTCATACCAAGTAAACCTTGTATAATTTTTTTTTAAATACTAAGTCCATGATAGTGATTGTACCTAGTACCTACCTGCAAGGCTAGGCTGCAGACATCATGGATACTATCATAATAATAATTATATACCATTATGTCATTTTCTAATATCTAACTGGGAATATTATTTCTTAAACACCTCCTATGGACCTATAGCAGGGGTGGGCAAATGCAGCACTCAGTGCTATTTTGGCCCTCAGCTTGGCCCCACTGCCCACCGGGCCACCAAAGAAAAAGTGCTTTGTTTTCTTCCAAAGAAAATTTAGAATTTTTAGCCCTGGCTGCTTAATAAATTAAAAGAATAATATAGAAGAGTATGGTCAACTAATTGAAGAACAGTATATTTATAATGATCTTTATACTTTGATAGTCAATTTTATCCCTTAAGGCCTTAATAATGTATTTTTTGTTCATTGTTTCAATAATGCCGGTGTTTAATTCATTTATTCATTTACGTCCGTCTCTTTTTATCTAGAACAGTTAATTTTATATCTTTCATACGCTTGTCTTGGGATATTCAAACACTGTGGTAAAAATTTATGCAATCATTTTTAATTCCCTTTTTTAATAAGTTAGGCAGCCATAGTAATTTATCCTGTGAATTTATGAGTTACTTATGCAAGATAGCTTATTTTTGTTTATAATGTGAGTTATTTTCACATGAAGAAAAAATTATTATATATCATTTATTATTCTTTTTAATGCAAATGATAAATCTACTACCAATATTTGTGCACAAAATATTTACCGTTGTACATGTACGTACTTCAATTAAATCTACCACCTCATTATATAATTAGTTAATTACTCAGTATCCCCAGCAATTTAGAAAACAAAAAGAAAATTGGCACTGAGATTTCATCTTTCGGCACTGAAAAATACAACATGTGCCCACCCCTGTCCTATAGCCATAGGTCTTGCAAATCTTCATTCTACCTAGGTATATCTTTGACTTCATACAAATTTTTCCAAAGTAATTTTGAAATGAAAGTTAATATAGCTATACCTACCTAATATTAAACCTCTCTGCCTAATGTGGTTCCTGTCTTCCTCACTCTCTGAGATTTTAATTCGAGTCTTTGATATAAATTTACTAGGAGAACACTTTACCAGTTTCTGCAGTCTGACTGAAAGACTCACTCTTAGGTATCTAAGGCTAGGTTAGCATTTGGACCATTTTTAATCATATCTTTTTTTTTTATTAATCATATTATATTGCTACATTCTTTGTTCCTACAGAAATTTGATGTTTTGCATCCATCTGAGCTTTTAACTAGTTAGGTATTTAACTACTTTCATCTGAAGTAAACTATTATTATTATCAGCAATGAAGTTCAAGTTTTGTTGGGACACCGACTGTCCTGATTGGCTGCTTGCCGAGATATCAAATCTTTCCAATATGAGTTCAATCAAGCTGAAGCTGCTTGTTGGTCATGTTGCAAAATCAATATCTGGAGCCGTTTTGGATCACGAGAAGTTAGTGAAATGGACAGGTGGAGATGAGGAGACTGTTGCAGCTTGTGTTGGAGGTGTCAGATGGATTTTAGAGAAAGCTGCTGGTGCTAAAGTGAGATTCCATTTAAGATAGTAGGTAGCTATGGGTTTTAAAAATATATCTTGTTCTCTGCATTATGTAACATTGAGAAGGATGTTTGTTAATGAAGAATAATTAGCTAATATAATCCAGTAATATATTTAGAATATTTCATGTTAGTAATTTCAAATAGCTAACTATTGTAAAAAAAAATAATTTAATGAAATACATTTCAAAATTATTTATCATAGATATTCTCATTGATTTTAGTCTCTGCAAAGACTACTTCTCTTTTTCAATTTGAATAATTTACTTCCTACATTTTTTCTCATCCAAGTTTTATTTCAGGTGACAAGTGCCACACTAGACTCAGAGTTGCAGCAACTGGGACTACCCAAAGAGCACTCTAGCGCCTTCTCCAAAGTCTACTCTGATCACGAGTCTGATATCTACTCCTCTCTCAGTGAAAGCAAAGGCATCAACTGCACTGGCGGTCAGAAAGAATTCAGTGTTGACGTGAAAGGTCATGAGATTGGTGGTTTGTTAGAGCCGCTAGTACAGTTGTCTGTATCTGAATATGGTGGTAAAGCTTCCAATACTTTCTGCTTGTCTAGTGAACAGCTGAGTATATTGATACAAGAACTCACTGAAGCTAAACAAATAATGAATTCTTTGACTTAATGCATAGCTAGTTATTTAATGTTAATAGCTAGTTATTGAATGCTAATAGCTAGTTATTGAATGCTAATAGCTAGTTATTGAATGCTAATAGCTAGTTATTGAATGCTAATAGCTAGTTATTGAATGCTAATAGCTAGTTATTGAATGCTAATAGCTATTTATTGAATGTTAGTAGCTAGTTATTGAATGCTGATAGCTAATTATTGAATGTTAGTAGCTAGTTATTGAATGCTAATAGCTAGTTATTGAATGGTAATAGCTAGTTATTGAATGCTAATAGCTAGTTATTGAATGCTAATAGCTAGTTATTGAATGCTAATAGCTAGTTATTGAATGCTAATAGCTAGTTATTGAATGCTAATAGCTAGTTATTGAATGCTAATAGCTAGTTATTGAATGCTAATAGCTAGTTATTGAATGCTAATAACTAGTTATTGAATGCTAATAGCTAGTTATTGAATGCTAATAGCTAGTTATTGAATGCTAATAGCTAGTTATTGAATGCTAGTAGCTAGTTATTGAATGCTAGTAGCTAGTTATTGTATGCTAATAGCTAGTTATTGTATGCTAATAGCTAGTTATTGAATGCTAATAGCTAGTTATTGTATGCTTATAGCTAGTTATTGTATGCTTATAGCTAGTTATTGAATGCTAATAGCTAGTTATTGAATGCAAATAGCTAGTTATTGCATCCTAATAGTTACAGACTATAAAATATCTATATTTTTCCATTAAGAAAACAGAATAATATAATCTTTACCGAAGAGGAAATCATTATGGTTCTGAATTTAATGGTAATGTTTCCTTCTCGTAGCTATACAATTTCTAAGAATTTATAAATTCATTGAAAGTGTCACAGAAAACAAAGTTGCATATATATAGTTTTTTATGATAAAATATTTGAGAGCAATTTGATGTAGCTAGTATAGTACCAATGATTTTGGTGTATTCATGTGCTAAAATTATAAATTGTTATTTTAATAATCATTTGAAGTTCAAATTGGATAGCTAGCTACGAAATTAGCCCCTTATTTGGGAGGTATTATCTGTAAATATATTGTTATTCTTTTGAGTTGAATATCTAGTTGATAATGAAAGTATTTTTGCATGCATAGGTATTCATTTATAGATATTATTATTCCTAGTGTTGTTTTATATTGATAGCTATTTATTTTAATTTTCTATCATTGTTACAATTGTATCATATTATGTGATCTCATCTATTTTAATAAATATCAAAGACATTTCAGTTTTCCTTTTTGATTCCATGACAAGTTTTCTCTGCAATCACACACAGCAGAGCTGAACAAAGTCCTATTGCCCAGATGATGAAAGCCCCTTGCAACTGCGTGAGGTTCAGAGCTTTAGTCTCAGGTTTGGCTTTGACAGGATTCTGTAGCTGAAGTAGGAAGGTGATTCCGTAAAGCTTCATCAGATTCATATCAATCACATGATTGATTATTCCAGAGTCTATCAGTTGATGTAGTCTGGAAAATGTTAATTTGTTTAGAGGTTTTGCAACCGAAGGCCGTATATCTGATTTCAAAAGGTAATTAATTAGCTACAAGGAACTGGATGAACCTGTTAAAAAGGGAAGGGGCTCCATGAACCAAGTCACCTACTATTAGAGCACCTATTTTTCTTACTTTCTGTCGAATATTGGCTTGTACGGAGCTCCTCTAGGTAGCGGGTAGGCATATTGTTGGAAGTAGAAAGACTCTTTGCCGATGTAGTACTCGTCATAGCCAATTGGTACTACCAATGGGTAGCTTCCTAGTTTTGTGCCAAACACTATTCCCTCTCCTTGACTTACCTAAGTTAAGAACTAGGGGTAAAAGACTAAACAATGTCTGAAGAACTAGGGGTAAGAGACTAAACAAAGTCTGAAGAACTAGGGGTAAGAGACTGAACAAAGTCTAAAGAACTAGAGGTAACTGACTAAAAAATGGGTAGCTACTCAAGCAAATCATATAAGAACAAAGTAATGAATGCATATAATACTATGTGTTAAACTTGTAGCTATATAATGAATAGCTATTTGGACAAAATTTATTTTTAAGTTTTTATAACTCTTCTTACTTATCTTACACCTTATACCTCTTAATCTTACCCTAAACACTCTTTAAATCTTTCCACTCTCTTACTCTTACCACTTTTTTATTCTCTCCACTCTATTAATCTTACCACTTTCTTAATCTCTTACCACTCTTTTAATCTCTTACCACTCTTAATCTCTTACCACTCTTTTAATCTCTTACCACTCTTTTAATCTCTTACCACTCTTTTAATCTCTTACCACTTTCTTAATCTCTTACCACTCTTTTAATCTCTTACCACTCTTAATCTCTTACCACTCTTTTAATCTCTTACCACTCTTTTAATCTCTTACCACTCTCCTAATTTCTTACCACTCTTTTAATCTCTTACCTTAGTGTAACTTTCTTTCCCTTTTGGAAAAGAATTTTCCTCGTCCAATAATTTTCCCAATTCATTATAGGTTCCATTCGGTGCTGTCTGTAAATATAGAAACTTTATTTGGTAAAGTTCTAGATCTAGGTAGGGAGTTTTTTTTTAAATTGCATAAATTTCAGTTTCTAATCGAATTAGAAAGTGCATCTTGCTTGCCGCTGTGATTAATATATTCAATACAAATTGCAATCAAAATATAAAAATAATAATGGACTGCAGTTAAGTTATGAATTATCTGTGAGTTACGATAATTTGTAACTCACCCCATTGTTTACATTTGATGAGGTTTGACATCACCTTTAACAACATGTGAAGACTGGTATCTTTTCTCACGAAGAGAATCTTGTCTTCGCTCTTTACGAAGTTGATGACGTCACGTAAAGTATCAACAGGTTTTTCGTAAGAGGGAGCAGCGAAAACTGCAGTCAATGAGCCGCTGTACGCAGCTAAAAACAGGAAGGAATAGATGGTTTTATTGACCATAAAAAGAAGAATTTTAACCCTTTTTTCTATATTATTCACATTGATTGAGTGTAAACAGATATTGTATGATTCACCGTAAGAGTTCATCCCTAGTGGAATATTATTTGTTCCTTATTACTGAGACAAATTACTTGGTTATTCATGACACTTATTAAATTTTCAAAATAAGGAAACTGATTTGCAACCTTTAGTTATTACTTTTGTATACATATTTAAAAAATCTATCTTAAGAGGCATTCTTATCTATGAAAAACTCTATTCGGTAGTAAAGGGTTAAACAGTAATAGACAATACACGTCACTACTATAAAACAGAACTACAAAGTTTATTCACCACTTACTGTTCATTATCATCCCCACAAAATACCAAACGGTGAAGAGAATTGCAATTGTGAGGGTGGAAACAGACAGAGAGTTACTCTGCCAGAGCACTGTCCTGAAGAGGTTGAACGAGAAGTCCTGGATTGGTTCGCTCATGTACCTAGATGGTGTAGCCCCGCCCCTTTTGAAGCTGAGGGCACTCCAGCCGAGTAACTTGGCTATTGGCCCAATGAGGATGACAACAGCAACGAATAAAGTCCACACCAACATGGGAAAGGGTTTGAATATTGTGAAAGTCTGGTTCATCAAACCAGGTCTCCGTGAAAAGATGGCAGAGGATTCGAATGTGTACGCCATTGTGTAGTCAACCACCTTCGAGCGAGTGTCTGCCGGAAAATAAAACACATTAATTTGGGTAACTATACTATAAGAGAAAAGAATTTCTGTTTATTTCCCAATCACAGTTTTCTAAATTTTCTATTATTTTTTCAAATTTCACTAATATTTGTCCTCGATTCCTCAGACCAATTTTAAAATATCCACAAGCTTTACAATTATTGAAGTTTCTTTTCAGAAACGCAATATTTACTAGAATACCACTTACAACTTACATGATAGAGATATCATGTCAACCAATAGAGTATCACTTATATGACAGAGATATCATGTCAACCAATAGAGTATCACTTATATGATAGAGATATCATGTCAAACCATTAGAGTATCACTTACATGATAGAGATATCATGTCAAACCATTAGAGTATCACTTACATGACAGAGATATTATGTAAAACCATCAGAGTATCACTAACATGATAGAGATATCATGTCAAACCATCAGAGTATCACTTACATGACAGTGATATCATGTCAAACCATCAGAGTATCACTTACATGATAGAGATATCATGTCAAACCATCAGAGTATCACTTACATTACAGAGATATCATGTCAAACCAATAGAGTATCACTTACATGACAGAGATATCATGTCAAACCAATAGAGTATCACTTACATGATAGAGATATCATGTCAACGGCAACGTCTGCTTCTCTCCGATACACGGTGCCGATCATTCCGGTAACCGTACCGTCTGGTTGCGGATTTCCCCACCGTCCGTCAGCGGGTAAAGTCATCGTGAACCTATTTTAGAAAATGTACCAAACAATAATTGAGATTATTTAAGGTAATTACGTAAGTAGAACTCTTCTATAATGTAGTCCTCTATAGTGAATGCATAGTATCCTGAGTAAAAGAGTAGCCTCTATAGTGAACTAATTTTCTTTAGATTAAAAAAAATGGTCATTGATTGATTAAAGAAAGTTTGTTCACTATAGAGGATACTTCCTTACTCAGGATCTTCATTCTCTATACAGGATTTTCATACAGTGGATTCTACTGCATGTAGAGATTATAAGAATCATATTTGATTCAAATTATACGAAACGAATATATAATTGTACAGATAGATTAATATTATTTACTGTATTATCAGAAATATTCCTTATTCAGACAATCAAAATTAGAGCCCTACTTATTTAATAATACCTAGATAAAAATGGAAATAAAAAAATTCAACTTATAGATTCGAATACCTTTTCATGAAATCATTTATGACTATCAGGAAAGTAAATATATTTTAAAAGTTAAAATCTAATGTTATTGAATAATCCAAAATATGAATTTCAAATAGTTGAATTGAATTATTAAACTATTTAATATATTTTTGATTTAAAATAACCGTTGGTACCCACTTGAAGTTGAGAGTCTGTGAGAGGATGGCTATGATATCCAAGTCAACTCCAGCAATGGGTATGGCTGATCCGTTTTCATGTTTGTTCATAACAGTGAAAGTTCCTCCGTTGTTACCAACCACCGTCAGATGGCGCCCCTCGAAAGACCGGTACTTCTCCAAGAGAGACGGGAAGAGAACCTTCGACGTCTGTTTCGTCTCAGTCCAACGCAGTAGAGATGTGAACCTGAGGAAGTAACTTGGATTAGAACGAAAATGTTATGAACGGGGCAACTGGACCCTCTAAATACTATACACTGTATACAGTATTATCCTAACTTTGGATTAGATTGCAAAGAATATCAACACAAATCACAATAATACAAATCTCATTAATGTAAGTCACATTAACACAAATCACATCATTTCTGGTAATAAGGATTCATTCATGGTATATTAAGGGAATATCTCAGAGAAGAAAGATTGAAAACCTTGTTGCCAGGGATATATACTTAAAATGGCTGGGAAAATGTTGATGAATTTATTTCAAATGTTTGAGGGATTATTTTAAAAGGAGTTTGAAAAGAGTTCTTTAAATATTATTTCTTACCTCAACAAACCGTTTGGGTGGACATCAGCTCTGCTAATTTTGAATACTCCGTCTTCACCTTTCACATTCACTACCCTGGTTCCTTCCCTCAAAACAGTTAGTAGTTCATCTTCGTCCATTCCTAACGTTATGTACTTTATTCGTCTGCTCTCGATGGATCTGGTGGAAATCTGTAAAACAGCACAGTTGGCGTTTTCAAACGATCCTTGGACACTCTGTGTACTCGGAAAGTAGTTGTTAACGTAGGTCAAAAACCATTTCGATTTGAATTTTCTGATTGGCTTATTTAAGACCCACTTTTCGAATGCTACGAGTGTCAAAGTACCACTTCTACTTTAGAAAAATAGATAGTTTTGAGGTATTAGAATTGTATAAGTGTATTAGAGATAAGACCAAGAAAAAGTTATGGTGGTGCCATAGAAGAAACTCCACTTATTGATTATATTAGATATATATTGTGTGTGTATGAATGGATTGAAATCTGTATGTGTGACATTCTCTCCAAAACTGTACTTTGGTTATCACTCATGGGAATGACTTTACTGTTTGCACTAGCTAGGGAGGTACGTGGCGCTTACGTAGATTAAAATTGTAGTCTGAGTCATGTTACTAATAATAAGTCAATTAATTCAAATTTTCTCTTAATAAACTATTAAGATTTCATAGTCGGTGACTGACAAATTGTTATTTTATGTTTTCTTTACTCACTGTACGAAAGAGTTCGACTGCAGTACTTTGTTCACAGGCCAGCATCACCGTATGCTCCAGGACAGTGTTGACAAGTTTGGCCAGAGTTGAGAGTATGGCCTCCACATCACAACTCACAACTGTCACACTTAATGAACTGGAGCTGTTTTCTTGGTGAGGTATTTCTAGAGAACCTAGAGTGAAAAAAGAGGGGCATATTGTATAAGAGTAGGGTAAGGTACAATAATCGGACGATTCCCCATTTTCACACTAGTAAGAATTCTTTATTTTACTTTTATATATATTAATTGGTATCCACGATGCCGCATTTAAAAAACATTTTAATATTTATTATTAGACTAGCATTTTAATTGGTATCCACGATGCCGCATTTAAAAACATTGTAATATTTATTATTAGACTAGCATTTTAATTAGTATCCACGATGCCGCATTTAAAAACATTGTAATATTTATTATTAGACTAGCATTTTAATTGGTATCCACGATTAACCTAATTACCTACAGTACAATAGGTACAATTTTATTTAAATTAAGTTATTCCAATATAATTATGAAATACAAGTCATTTAGCACTGTGATGTACTGTGACCTTTTAGGTTATTTTGACATATCAATTATTTTATTGATTTAATTCTTCAAATTAATAATTATGATGAAAATACGGTGAACAAAGAATTAAATGCATAAATTTACTTTCCAAATTAGGAACCTAAATGCCATATTTTATATCCTTGAATCTTTTCAAATTCTCCACAATTTCATTCCAATCGACGAAAAAGTCTACGGATTTTCTCTCACCCTTTTTAGGATCTTCTGCAACCACCAAATGTTCACTGCCTGAGTTTAGAGCCAAGAAATTCACCAGAGAAGAAGGCACGATTGAACCACCTCTGAAATTAGCAGTGACATATAGGGTAAGTTACGAGTTATGGGACGGTTCCACATTTTCGATCATATAAGTAAAAGTATATAATAATAATGCACTTAAGAATCTTAATTCTCATTCATGACAGCTGAAATTTAACTTGCAGATTTGAATTAAAATCCTAGTAAGATAATGATAATAATTCGTTTTTTTTATGGACGAAAATGTAGCACCGTCCGATAAATACCAGTAACATATATTAACTATTTAATTAATTTGTGAATTAAATATAGTAAAGTTATAGTAAAATATAATATATGTTTAGTATAGTAAAATGATTATAGTAATATTATAGTGAAATATAATAGAGGGTAAGTTCTTAATTATCGGTCAGTTCCACATTTTCGAAAACGTAAGAAAAAACGATATAATAATAATTATTTATTTTATATTATATCGTTTTTTTTTCGTATCCGAGATGGAACTGACCGATAATTAAGAACTTACCCTCTGTTTAGTGAAAATGATTATACTATAGTCATCTTTAAATCATCGTCTAATACGACCAGCCGGTTATAATGACCAAAAATATCTACTATAGTTCTCACTTACTTTTCATTTGCCATTTTTGTTTTGATGTAGTGGGGCAAAGAGTCTGGAAGAGAATACTGAATTATTTTAGTGCATTTAATAGATAAAAATGGTCTATTTCACACTAGATAATTAGTAATATAATTAATGTTCATTATTATTTTCAATTAATTGGATTGCATTCACCTGCATTATTTTGACTGCAGTTGAGAAGACATAAAACAACAGGTAATATTTTGATGTTGAGATGCATTGTTGATATGTTTTACATGATAAATAATTATATATGAATTGCCTGTGAGCAATAATGTTATTTTATTAATTAAATTCTTTATTATTCCATGTAATATTCAATATATTTTTGCATTCCAACTCAGTTCAGGAATTTAAGGAATGAATTAACATATATTTTTTAGTTGATAGTTTTCTTTTTAATTTAGAATTAATTTTCTTTACTTTAGTTTCTTTTTAATCAATCATTGTCAATAAATAATTCAGATAATTCGATATAAAATATTCAGCTAGGGTAAGTTTCGAATTATCAGACAGTTCCATGTTTTCGATCATATTAAAAAAAAAAATTATATACTTTTTTCTTGGTAAAAGACCATCCTGTAAATAGGAACTCACCCTACTGTCAACTAACATCTTATAAAAATCATAATTCATTTTATCTATGTATCTATGATATATTAAAATACTTAACCATTAATTAGAATATCATTCTTGCAAATTTAATAGTTTCTTAACGTTGAAATTATTAATTATCCAAAAAAATCCTTTCACGGGAAAGAGTTCATCTGTAGACTTTTGATAATTTTAAAATAATCACTACCTAATTGTAATGATTATAAATACTTTAAATCTATTTAACAACCACGAATTTGTGGTATTGAAAGAAAAGTATCTTTAAATTAATAGTAACACATTTTTTCCGACAGAGCCATCGAAATGAAAACAAAATATTAAATAGGTATAAAAGATTGCAGAAATTTTCCTTTTTCTTTCTAGGTTTGCCTCGCAGTGACTTTCTCCTCCCTTTACTTCTATTTAAAGGTAGTCGCGATGTGGAACTACATTTAAATGCTGCAATGAATAATAAATAACATCTAAATGCAATTAATAGTTTAGTTAGAAATGCTATAAGACGAATAATTTGATTTGGTGACTCTTTGATACAATAGTCTGTTGTAATGATATGATTACATATTTAATGTAATGTAAACGATATCATTTAATGAATTCTTTATTCATGTTTGAATGAATAGTTACTTGGTTACACTTGAGAAGTTATTTACTCTGCTAAATATATATTAGAAAATTTAAATTGTTAATTATAAGTAGTAGGGTAAGTTCCGAGTTATTGGATGGTTCTACATTTTCGATCATATTATGAAATTTATATAATAATTATTATTTAATAAATATTTTAATTGGTATCCAAGATACTTGTCGGTATCATGGATACTAATTGAAATAAATATTGATAGATCATTATTATAAACTCTTTTTTCTTGTATGATCGATAATGTGGAACCGCCCGGTAAATCAGAACTTACCCCATATGACTTTTAACGGGAATATGAGCACTATTGTATTAAACTAGAGTTAAAATTAATTTATTTGTATTCCTTTTTAACTTTAATAAAGAAATTGCATTATAAAGAAAAGTTATGAATATAGTAAAAAACATAGTTTTCCAAATGAATGTTTTACTCTCATTTAGAGTGAATAGGACATTCTATTCATTTTAATTATATATAAATACTTATACTTTATATGCTAAATAATGCTTACTTTAAATTAGTTAATTTCAATGAACTTCCTGGTTAACTTTATTGGCTCTTGAATACTTTAACACATTTCCTAATTTGTTTTTAATGTTAATGTAAGACTTTAAAGTCATGAATAGATATAAATTATTAGTTGCGCAATGAATATATTTAGAAATCAAAAAATTTCAGTAAAAGATTGAAAATGAAATTAACTTTACGGTAATTCAGAATAACATTTCACCAATAAATTAATAAACTCTACAATAATTAAAATAATATTTCATATAAAAAGAAATGAACTCTACGGTAATTGAGATTAATATTTCACTATGAAATTAACTCTCCTATAATTGAGAATAATATTTCATATAAAAAGAAATGAACTCTACGGTAATTGAGAATAGTATTTCACTATGAAATTAACTCTCCTATAATTGAGAATAATATTTCATATAAAAAGAAATAAACTCTACGGTGATTGAGAATAATATTTCACTATGAAATTAACTCTCCTGTAATTGAGAATAATATTCAATTTACAATGAAATTAACTCTACGGTAATCAATAATAACATTTCACTATAAATGAAATAAACTCTACGGTAATAAATAATAATATTTCACTATAAATGAAATTAACTCTCCTGTAATTGAGAATGATATTTCATAATAGTGCAAAATATCTTTACTCTCCAGATTGCTGGGAGAGTCTCTAGGAGGAAAAATTAAAGAGTAAACATTTTATAACTATTCACAAAGTTTATTGCTACTAATTCATATACATACATAACTGTCACGCAACATATTAGACAAAACACGTTCAATTTCTCACTTTACAGTTAGATGCTAGGGTATATTCAGAGTTATTGACTGGTTCAACTTTTCCGATCACATAAGAAACAAATATATAACTTTTATAATTGGTATCAATGATACCTGCAGATCGAAAATGTGGAACAGTTCGAAAACTCAGAACCTACCCTAGAAAACAATTATTAGTTATTATCAAAACATGTCACACTTAATTATTTACTTAACGGCATAACTACAAATGTCCAAAACTAAGACTTTTTAAGACGGACTTAAGAGCAGAAGACAGGCATGAAGTTGGCTACGTATTTTAGTTAAATAGGAACCAAAGGGCAAGATTAGTGCATAGTTTTAAAATATATTAAAGTATATAAAATGTAGGAAAACACTCCTAAAATTCTTTCAAATTAAAAAAATATTTAAAGAATTTAAGTTTTTAATCAATCTTAATCATTAATTTAAAAAACTGGCATCATCAATTATTATCAAATCAATTATTTCTTAACATATATACGGTAATCATTGTTAAAAATATATTTCCTAGGCAAGAAAGATGTATTCCTGGTATATTAAAGGAATACCACAGGAATAAATTCTCCATGCCTTGGATATTCCCTTAATATCCCCGGAATAAAAACTTTGGGAAGACATTTAAAAGTAACAAATTAGTCTGACAAGTTATTCAAGGAGGTAGATTGTTCAGGTAGAACATTCTAGCATCAGTTACTAAATTAGACTTAAAAATAAACCGATTCGTTTCTCTATTCACAACCCAAAAGGCATATCACAACATTTCGCTGAAGTACTTAAGTAAGAATAGAAGAAGGCGACACTTAGTACACTTAAAGCTCAAACTCTAAAACTACTTAAAGTACCTAGTAAGTATAAGATGATATACTCAAGTACCTAGTAAGTATAAGATGATATACTCAAGTACCTAGTGAGTATAAGTGGCGAATTGATGTACTCAAGTACCTAGTAAGTATAAGATGATATACTCAAGTACCTAGTGAGTATAAGTGGCGAATTGATGTACTCAAGTACCTAGTTAGTATAAATGGAGAATTGATTTACTCCATTACCTAGTGAGTATAAGTGGATAATTGATGTACTAAAGTACCTAGTGAGTATAAGTGGCAAATTAATTTACTCAAGTACCTAGTAAGTATAAGTGGCGAATTGATTTACTCAAGTACCTAGTAAGTATAATTGGCGAATTAATTTACTGAAGTACCTAGTTAGTATGAGTGGCGAATAGATGTACTCAAGTACCAAGAGAGTATGAATAAGTGGCGTATAGAATCAAGTACCTAGTGAGTAATTATAAGTTGTAAATTGATTTCCCCAAGTTACCCTCTCCTACACTGGCATAAAATGATTATTATTTTTCATAGTTCACTAATTTCTCACTTCACAGAAGATATTTTACTGATGACAGATTGCAGAATTACTGCATTCACGGATGAAAGAGGAAAATGAAGTGTAAATATCCAAGCCAAAAAATATAAATTCTTGCGATTGAATATTATTACCGATGTTATTCGGTAAAATGGCGGCAGCAGAAGTAGAAGAGTTTTCAAATATTTATAATTCATTCCATGAACACTTATTTAGGCTATGATTTACAAAATAATTTACACAGTATACTGCAGTCTAATTTGGTATTAGGTAATACAACATCAATAGATACTTAGGTTGTTGCTAGGAGAGGATGATATCATTATAATACGGACATTTGTATAAAATGGACATCACAATGCACCAAATATTTTATTTTAATACCATCTAATGTATAATACTAATTAATTTTAAATACTTAGAGTTCATAGATTTTATCATTATTGTTTATCTTTAAGACATATCATATGTAATGAATAAATAATTATAAAATAATTCAATCATTATGGAAAATAATTATTAAAATTTTTCTTACCTACTTAAAGGTCCTCTACAGGCTTCCTGAAAATATAAGTATATTACATAATATTATAGAACTAAGGTCTAGGATCATTATTTTGTAAATCGCATAAATTCAGATTCAGTAAATCCTTTTCTAGATGATATAAAAGTAGTTGATACCCAGTGTAGCCAAATAATAAGAAATACTAATCTGACGCTTAAGAAAAAGATTGTACGTCCTTTTCATATTTTAGATTAGTATTATCTGACCTAAATATTGCATGTATGGCCTTCGTTTAAGCTTTCAAAGTATATAAAAATTTATATAATAAATTCCAACAGGTTTTTCCTTTTCTAAAATTTTTATTTTGAATCCAATATACCTACCTAGCTGACAATCAAAAGAAACGGTCTCTTCATTTTTTCTGAACTGAAAATTAGAAACTTGGAAGTAAAATGGCTACTGTAGAATTTTTATCATAAAAAATCATTAAAAACATTCAAATTAAATAATGTTTGCTATTGAATTTCATGAAGTTAGCAGCAAAATGATAAAAAAATAACTTCATTGATTTAAAACTATAAACATATTCATGAAGAGGACCCTAAAAAATAATCGATGACATATTTCTGCAATAAGTTAAAAAATATACTACATTAATATTTAAAAGAATGAAATATGAGGGTGAATTTAAAATAAATCTCTAACACGAAATTGCTTTTGAATCAAATTAATTATATTTCTGTTTATGCACAGCAAAATACTACAATGAAATATACACTCCCTGCATTATTTGCATTAGTTGTAACCATCAAAGTTGACAAATTGGAGAATTCACATTTTAGTTTAACATCTTCCACCTCCTTACTTAGTTTCTCTTTTAACTCCTGATATGTTTTCAATCGCTTTAATACTTTTTTCTCAATTTAAATGCTCACTTAAGATTAAGGTAAATATAGGTATTGTTTGGATTCTATATTATATAACGCGCGGTACGATGTAACTAATATTTCTATAGCAATACTGGTATATAAATTACAAAGCACATTACCATTCTATATCGTAACTATAAACAGTCAATAAACTTATTAACAGCTAAATCTTATCCTCCATGAAAAATTTAATTCGAAAGTAATGCAATTTAGAAAACGAATGAAAATTAAATATTATAAAATATTTCAAAAGTAACTTGTTGAAGTATTAACATGTGAAATTGTTTGGAAATAATAAATGAGCGGACTAATTATATAGCTGAGAGATATCACAATATAATGCAATAGCGGTTATTGCATAGATAAATATTAGCTTAAATTCTAGCCACAAGAACCATGTCAACCGAAGCGTCTAAAACTACCTAGTCATAAACTACTCTTTTATCTTACTGTTCATTGTTCAATAAAGAACTCACAAGTACAATATTACTTAAAACTTCAATAATCGTTGAATTTTAGTTTCAAGCTAACTTATCATTTAAAAGATTAACTGTAATGAGCAACAAATTTCATTATTATTATTAAAATATATCGTCTTTCTGGCACTTAAACTTCAACATACCAATCATGAATAAAAATTGCTCTATAGATTTATTTCCATATTAAAGGAGAACAGAGAAGGTTGGTTACATTACACAAATTGATACCAATTAAAAAGCTTAACATTGGGTTTCGGTAATTACATTTCTCTTACTAGATTTGTCAGACTTATTAGCCGCATCGATAGGACCTCTTTCTAGCGACTTCGACCTGTCTTCAGCGTCGGATTGTGGACCGGATCTTCTTAAAGATTCTTCTCTGTCCGGAATGGTGATGGAGCAAGCAGAGTATTGTCTTTTGTGAACACGCAAAGAACTTGGACTTGATGGAACGCGGTACAGACTCCTCTCAGTCGACTGTTCCAAAACATTTGATGAGACGTCTTTCTTTACGCTCGGTTGGACTGGCATCGTGAAGACCAACGTTTCCAGCGATTTGGCCAGTGAAATAGCAGACTTTGTTTTTGGTGTTAAATTAGAATTGTTTTTACGCCGTTTGTAGAGAATAGACGAAGAAGGAGAAAAAGCAGGAAAGTTAATCGACGAACTTGGCTTCTTTAGAATTTTCGATGCTTCATCATATTGCTCGTTAGTTTCAGAAGAAGTGTTCGCGGATGGAATTACGGTTGTATACTGTGATGTAGTTGGATCAAGGGACACTTGACGCTTTATCTTTGGCTTGGGGGATGTTTTATTGCCATTGTTGTAAGGAGTTTCATCTGGAGGAATTAGATTAACTCCAAGATGGACTCGCTGGACAACTGGCGATGCAAGAGGTTTCGCAGGAATAGTCAAGGTTGTCTGTCCATGAGGAGCAAAAGATAATTTTCCAGGAGGAGCTAGGGTAACGTTCCCAGGAGGAACTAGAGAAACCTGTGCTGGAGGGCCAAAAGAAACTTCTCTAGAAGGAGCTAAAGAAACTTCTCTAGAAGGAGCTACAGAAACTTCTCTAGAAGGAGGTAGAGAAACCTGTATGGGATAAAGAGTAGAGCTATCGCTGCATGCGTCACCGGAAGCACCCAAAGTCAAAGGAACAATGGTCTGATCCATAATTAGAAGAGAATGGACGGGAGAAGCTAAAACTCTCTGAGGCGGCAGAAGAGAATTGGTGGGATTGGACATACCAGATGAACTCAAGAGATTCAGATTCTGCGGTATCAATCGATCACGATTATTCGAAACTGTGTTATCAATATTCAAATTATGATCTTCCTTCTCAATAGATTTCGTATCTCTATCCTCAGCAGCTTGAGATTCAGGAGACAGTTTTTCTCCTAATTTCGTACTATCCACCAAGGAAATACTGTGTCTTTTCTTGACCTCGGCAAGAGGTCCTGAAATTATTTCATTCTTGTCATCAAGTTGGCCTCCAATAGTAGGTATATCCGAATTATTGACACTCTTACTGAAGAACTCCTGCAGTGTTGGTGATTTCTCAATGAAGACAGGATCAGTTACAGTAGAGGGCGGCACTTGAGACTGGAATAGCACGGATATGTCATGGTCTGAAGTCTCTGAGGTGATGCTACATAGTTCTTCGAGAGAAATTGCCAGATTTTCAGAATTTCTGTAGAGTCGCCTTTGAATTAACCCTTCCATAATCAGGAAATCAGTTTCTTCAGCATCTCTAAGTGGATTGGAACAGGTAGAGAGCGTTGCGCTCTCAGAGTGGTGTCTGATGCGTCCCAATCTTATTTGCGGAGTAGAGGGAGGGGAAAGTCGAGCCATCACCACATTTTCAAGCTCATCCGCTAAGCTAGTGTACTCTGTGTTTATCTTGATCAAAGGTATTGGTGGAGAGGAGGGAGGTATTACTCTAATTTTAGGACGGTTGCTGCCTGAAGTGGAATAACTTCGTTCGTAACGCAGAGCACCAACAATTTCACCATTTTGTTCACTAGGCTGTGAAACAGATCTTTGAACCATTCCTTGTGGCAAAGTAAGACGTTCTTCTTGGGCAACACTAGAAGTACCATCTTCATCGAACTGTCCGGCGAAAGTAACTCTTGATGGACTTAGAGCTTCAGAAAAACTCCCTTTGCCCGACCCTCGAGATGAACTCTTTCTTCTAAAACTGCTTTTCCTGAAGTGGTTACCAGAAAGTTTACGTTCCTTTGCGGTTCTTGAGAATGAGCCAGATTCTGAACTATGCTTCGAACCTCCTGATGAACGTCTCCTCTTCTCTCGCGCCTCTTGCGAAGCATTCTCCTCTTCAATGCTCTTCTTCCTAAATACCTTATTATCACACATCACCTTGCCTTGAACAGAACTCTTCCTACTGTTAGATCTCTCAGCAAGGTTGCTTTTGGGTAGGGCCTTGGAGTCGTCGTCTTTAGAAGTGCTCGTATCACTACTCAGCATTTTTCGCTTCATTTCAAGAGAGCTTTCATAGGTCTTAGGAGAGTGTGGTGACCTTCTTCGAGTGGTTTCCTTCACCACAGAATCTGTTTCTTCATCACTAACTTCTTTCAAAGCGTCTCTGTCGGAAGATCCTCTCTTTCGATGTCTTCTCCTAGGTCGTCTCAAATTCTTTTTCAAATATCTCTCCAAATGGGGTGAATCTGGTGGATTCGAGTGCGAAGATGCGGAGTCAGAACTTCCAGTAGACGAAGAATAGGAGTCGGATGAGTGCACTTGCTGATCGAAATATGTAATCATCACTCTCTGAAGGTTATTGTAACTGTCTTCAACTCTCTTCAATCTCATGTCCGAATTCTGCAAAGATTTCATTGCAGTTACTAGTTTGTTGTTGATGTCCTCTAATCTTTGGGAGACTCCTTCGCTTCTGTCCGCCATCGTTCTGACTCTTTCCTGAAAGAAAAGAAGAAACTAATAAATAACAATGTAAAATAATCATGTACGTAAGAGCCAAGAGATTCAATTCATTGGAATGAGTTGTTAAAAACTTATTTATATGATTAACAGAGGTTTCATATCATCAATGACGAACAAATAGACAAGCAAACAAATTCATTTCCAATAAAAACTTTAAATTCTCACCTCAGTAGTCATTTGTTCTTGCTGTTCCTTATCCCTAAGATAGCCATAGACACATTCCTCCTCGAAGTCGTGGACTCTCTCTAAGCTCTCCTGGTCCAAGAATAGCTTGAGACCCTTATCGTGGAGTGACTGCTTTCTGCTGAAGCGCCTTCGAATGTACTTGAAGGTGCGGTGGATGTGAGCCATGATGATCAGGGGTGGGGGGAATACTGGCCTCTCCTCAAACTCCATTACAACCTATGTAATAAATTGATTGAGAGAATTAGCACCTAGGTGTCAAATGGATTGAGAGAATTAGCAACTAGGTGTCAAATGGATTGAGAGAATTAGCACCTATGTAATAAATGGATTGAGAGAATATAGTTACCAAAAGAATATTTATCTTTTTACCAGTTTAATCAACGTGTGAAAAATCATAATATACCGGTCTAATAGGACTACTATTTTAATTTTTATCTGTAGAATTATCATTATTAAATCTGTGTAGATATTAGATAATAGTTCAAAGCGTAGAATCTAAAGAACTCACAATGTTTAATTACACCGATGACGCACCTGAAAGCGTTGAAATTTCCAGACTTGTTGTGACATTGCGTTGATTGATGTGAAGATGTTGTTGAACACAGCGATCAGGAGGTTGATGAGGAGGATGTTAGCCACCAGGAGATACATCGACATGGCGGTGGGGGTAATCCACCTCCCAGGATGGCAGGGGATTTCACCTTCACCCCCACAAGGGGGATCGATGTCCCCGGCAAAAACTTCTCCGTACAGCATGAAGTACGGCTGGAATGTTAGAAAAGTAAGTTTTATATCTATTAGATATTTAAGTGAAAGGCAGATACCCTAGATTTAAATTGCTTAACTCTCTTTCAAAGGATATCTATTTTAAAAAGGTCAATCTAAATATATGCTGAAATTATAGCTTAGAATGACCGACGTTAAACCATGATCCAATATTAACCAAAAAATGAAAATATCCAAAATACAGAAAGATAATCGGTCCAATATGAAAATACCAAAGTACCTGATAGAAGATATGCCTAGCAAGTCGCCAAGCTGGTTCTTCGTCAGGGAAGAGTATACTCTGTCTGCAAACTCCAAACGCCATCAGCACCACTAGCAACAGGACAACAAAATAAGCCATGTTTTTTATCATCTTGCCCATCATCATCACCAGTGGACCGAGGTACTTGTGACTCGAGAGAATTTCTAGGGTCTTCAAGTACCTGAAAGAACATTAAGATTATTATTTTGGGCTTATACAACTCATTGATTTAAAAGAGGACATACCAGTACATGATGATGGTACTATACACCTACCAGTACATGATGATGGTACTATACACCTACCAGTACATGATGATGTTACTATACACCTACCAGTACATGATGATGGTACTATACACCTACCAGTACATGATGATGTTACTATACACCTACCAGTACATGATGATGTTACTATACACCTACCAGTACATGATGATGTTACTATACACCTACCAGTACATGATGATGTTACTATACACCTACCAGTACATGATGATGTTACTATACACCTACCAGTACATGATGATGTTACTATACACCTACCAGTACATGATGATGTTACTATACACCTACCAGTACATGATGATGTTACTATACACCTACCAGTACATGATGATGGTACTATACACCTACCAGTACATGATGATGTTACTATACACCTACCAGTACATGATGATGTTACTATACACCTACCAGTACATGATGATGTTACTATACACCTACCAGTACATGATGATGTTACTATACACCTACCAGTACATGATGATGTTACTATACACCTACCAGTACATGATGATGGTACTATACACCTACCAGTACATGATGATGTTACTATACACCTACCAGTACATGATGATGGTACTATACACCTACCAGTACATGATGATGTTACTATACACCTACCAGTACATGATGATGTTACTATACACCTACCAGTACATGATGATGGTACTATACACCTACCAGTACATGATGATGTTACTATACACCTACCAGTACATGATGATGGTACTATACACCTACCAGTACATGATGATGTTACTATACACCTACCAGTACATGATGATGTTACTATACACCTACCAGTACATGATGATGTTACTATACACCTACCAGTACATGATGATGTTACTATACACCTACCAGTACATGATGATGGTACTATACACCTACCAGTACATGATGATGGTACTATACACCTACCAGTACATGATGATGGTACTATACACCTACCAGTACATGATGATGTTACTATACACCTACCAGTACATGATGATGGTACTATACACCTACCAGTACATGATGATGTTACTATACACCTACCAGTACATGATGATGGTACTATACACCTACCAGTACATGATGATGGTACTATACACCTACCAGTACATGATGATGGTACAGTAGGTGACTCTGCCGTAGCTCTTATATGGCTCTGTTTGTAGTCTCAGCCCCAAAGCAATGAGGAAGATGGTTCCAAAGAGAACGTCTGTGACGTTCCATCTGTTTTCGGACCAGACTTCTAGTTTTTGCCTTCGAGAGAAAATTATGAATTAGTATATGCTTTAAAAGGTGATAATTTATTTCATAGTAAAACAAGTACATACTTTTTTTAGAGTTCAAGAATTCTGCAAATAACACCACACAATTGTAAAACTAAACCTAAAAATTATCAATTACATTCATCTTCCTTATGTAATGAAGTACACTTCAAACTATAACATCAAAATAAAATAATTATAACAAGTTTTCGAGTATCTTTATATGGTAAAATTAGTATATTACAATTACTTAGTGATTGCGCTTATGCAACTGCTTGATTATATTAATTTTAAACCAGCATGACAGTTGAAAAAGAATTTGGTATCAGAAAGATATATTTAAGACTCGCCCGTTCGAAAAACCAACCAATCCGATGACAGACGCTGAAAACAGCGCAAGTGCCAAAATGGCCACTGGTAAAGCAATAATTTTACAGAAAGCGGAAAACGCTTTAGTTGCTTTCTTTAATTATCGGGTAGGGGTATTTATTTTCAGGCTATAAAAAGCAATTGCGCTATTTAATTGATGAACAGAAATTTCTATTTGTGTGTCGAATTTTCGCGCGGAGTGTCTTAAACAGACTTCCCACAGCTATGAGTCTCACTTTAGCTTATGCGGCTCCCTGGCTATGATTTGCCTCGCCTTCTCCACCATGAGTGTCACCACGTAACTGATGGTGTAGTACTCAGTCCAGTGTGGTGAGTCTGGCAGCTTCACCAGCACCACGTACGTGAACATGCACAGGAACACCAGGTATGCGAACTGACGGGGAAAAGAGAACCGCATGACTTTTCAAAATATAGAAACATTTCAGAGGATTTTTTATAAGAATACAAATCAATCAGTTCTAATAGGTTTTCGAAGAAAATAATACAAATTTTATTTAACAGTATAATTTCTCTATAGTGAATGAGTTAGGATGTAGCCTCTATAGTAAGCAAATTTTCTTTAGTCTGCGATGAATCGTCATCTGTTTTAGAAAACTAAAGGCTATTTTATGGCAGACTAAAGAAAATTCGTTCCCTATTCAGGCTACATCCTAACTCATTCACTATAGAAGAGTTCAACTGTTTTAATATTGAGGAATTTCAAGTTTTCACTTTTACAAGAAGTTAAAACTTACCGAATGAGACCAGAATTTAGTGATTGGTGCGTTGAAAAACTCGTAGAATTTCGTTCTGGAGGACAACTCCTTGGACTTTTTTTCGAGGAATGCCGATTGGTCGGCGAGAACAGAGGAGTTCTTCGTCACGACGGCGTCTCGACGGTGAATTGTGGATTTCCTGAGATTTAAGACACAAGTTATTGCAACAAAATAAATATACATTTAAATAATTTGAACAATTACAATAATTTATCGGCCTTTATTAAGGGCCATACACACGCAGGGTTTTTTAAATCTTTCCACCAGACTTTTTGCTAAGCTCCTCCTACTTTTTCTACGAGAATAGAAGAAAAAATTATATAATTATTATTTATATTAGTTGGTATCCACAATACCTGCAGGTATCATGGATACCAACTGAAATAAATAAAACTTTTATTGTTTTTTCTTAAATGATTCAAAAATATTGTTGAAAAAGTAGGAGGAGCTTAGCAAAAAGTCTGGTGGAAAGACTTAAAAAAACCTACGTGTGCACGGCCCTTTAGAAACAAATAGAACCACTAGAACCCTAATTATTCTCTCCCTCACCTCATAACCCTATCTGTGCTGCTGCCGTTAGGGTGGAACCCATTTTCCAGACCCGAGTTGAAGATGGTCTCAGGGTCGGTGTTTGGGTCGATGAAGGGGAACACCGCTGACGGGGGCGCCTTCTGACTGTGATGATTGTGGTGGAGCGTAACTGGTGGCAGCGGTGGGACCAGAGTGGTGGTGGTGGAAGTGGTTGGGGGTTGAGTGACAGGAGGGGATGGTTTTGTGGTTTCTGTAGGGTTGGCAGGCAATTCCGTAGGTTGTGAGATCAGTGGCACCTAAAATAGATGGTTTAAATTAATTTCGTTACAGTATTGCATTTAAATTGAAAATATTTATTGATGTGATACAGTAAGGACTATTAATTGCAAGGAATTGTTGATAAAAATTAAATAATAAAAAGATAAACTTACCTGTAGACATACTTGGACTTCATTGATTGTTGAAAAATTTTAACAGAGAAAAATTCTGTGAATTAGTAGTAGAGATCATTTTACTTACTTACCTAATATTTGGTTTAAGGTGACTTTTAACCACTAACCTTTATGGTGGTGGTTGTATAGGGTAGATTTAACCACTAACCTTTATGGTGGTGGTTGTACAGGGTAGATTTAACTACTAACCTTTATGGTGGTGGTTGTACAGGGTAGATTTAACCACTAACCTTTATGGTGGTGGTTGTATTGGTAGATTTAACCACTAACCTTTATGATGGTGGTTGTATTGGTAGATTTAACCACTAACCTTTATGGTGGTGGTTGTACAGGGTAGATTTAACCACTAACCTTTATGGTGGTGGTTGTACAGGGTAGATTTAACTACTAACCTTTATGGTGGTGGTTGTACAGGGTAGATTTAACCACTAACCTTTATGGTGGTGGTTGTACAGGGTAGATTTAACTACTAACCTTTATGGTGGTGGTTGTATTGGGTAGATTTAACTACTAACCTTTATGGTGGTGGTTGTACAGGGTAGATTTAACTACTAACCTTTATGGTGGTGGTTGTATTGGGTAGATTTAACTACTAACCTTTATGGTGGTGATTGTATAGGGTAGATTTAACTACTAACCTTTATGGTGGTGGTTGTACAGGGTAGATTTAACTACTAACCTTTATGGTGGTGGTTGTATAGGGTAGATTTAACCACTAACCTTTATGGTGGTGGTTGTACAGGGTAGATTTAACCACTAACCTTTATGGTGGTGGTTGTATAGGGTAGATTTAACCACTAACCTTTATGGTGGTGGTTGTACAGGGTAGATTTAACCACTAACCTTTATGGTGGTGGTTGTACAGGGTAGATTTAACCACTAACCTTTATGGTGGTGGTTGTACAGGGTAGATTTAACCACTAACCTTTATGGTGGTGGTTGTATAGGGTAGATTTGACCACTAACCTTTATGGTGGTGGTTGTATAGGGTAGATTTGACCACTAACCTTTATGGTGGTGGTTGTATAAGGGAGAGGACTGGCAGATCTGGGAGTTTTCTTTCCCTAGTTAGGAAAATTGAGTTGCAGCAAGAAAGAGAATTAGAGGAAGGAAATCACTCCAGAAAATCAGGTTAGATATTAGTGAACAATGTTAATAATGTTAACATTGTTAACAATGTTAATAATTAGTGAATTGAACAAATGAGGGAATAACAAACTAATGTTAGTTGAGTTCTCCTTACAGTTTCAGTACACGAATAGGGTAAGTTAGGAATTATCGGTCAGTACTACATCTTCGGTCATATAAGAAAAACAATATAAAAATTGTTATTATTACACAGTGCTATCTAATAAGTATTAGATAGCACTGTGTAATAATAACAATTTGTATATTGTTTTTTCTTATATGACCGAAGATGTAGTTCTGACCGATAATTCGTAACTTACCCTATTGGGTGTTAAAATGGGTAATGTACCAATCCGACCTTTAGAAATTACTCATTGACCTAACATGACCTGTGGTAAACCCCCACTATCCGAGTACTGTGAGTGTCTATAGAGTAGGTACTGCAACGTTCTCTCAAGTAACACATCCAAACCATTAAACTATTCGAAATTAATTAGACATCAAATATATATCTTTATTCCCTCATTTATTTTAAGAAACGTGTCAATAAGCAATGTAGGGTAAGTTCCCAATTACCGGACAGTTCCACATTTTCGATCATATAGGAAAAAAATGTATCTATTATCTTTTATTTTTTTAAATAATGAGTTGAAATGTTAAATTTCATATATTATTTTATGATCGAAAATGTGGAACCGTCCGATAACTCGGAGCATAGCCTATGTCCAAGTTAATGCAGGTTGCAGAATGCAGTCAACTGAAGCACAGAAAGCAAAGTCGTGTGAAGGTTGCCCTAGGGGGGGGGGGGAGAATTAAAAACAAAATAACTGCAATTCAAATCACAAGTAAATTAATTTTCTAGAGGAGTATTCGAATGGTCTGTAATTGAATTTCACAATTTGTAGTGATTGACGATTGCATTACAAGAAGTAATTGATATAAAATAGGAGTTTTGACTGATATCAGTTCGTTAGCTTGAAAGTTCATATTTTGTTACTCTCAATTAAGTTACAGACAGGCTCGTTTCTAAATGGATAAATAATTATATTGATTCGTAAAGCAAGACAGCATTCGGATAAAAAGAAACCACAATTCAATTATCTTTGTTAATATTGTAAATAAACGTTCAAGACTTTTTTGTGAAATACACTCGATAGGCAGTCAATCAACAGAAAAAGAAAATCAAAGTAATCAGTAAAAATAAGCGGTGTTGGAGAAAAAAATAAAAAAGATGTAAAAGTCAATGTGTTGAAGTAATATTTTGTCATATGCAAAAGCATTGTAATTCAGTGTAAAAAAAGAAATAACAATGTAAAAAGCATTGTTAATGGTTAGTAGAAAGGCATTCAAGAGGTAAGAGCCTCACCTCCTCTTGCTGCTGGTCTCCCTTCATTTCGTCGTCAGTATCAGAGCCAGTTTCAGAGTCACCTGTGGCAGTAGCGCCAGTACCTACGTCTACATCATACCTGTGAGGAAAGAATCATTACCAGGGTTGTGACAATATGCTCTTAAAATCATAGATCCCAAGAGTATCTTAGACGAAATGAAGTTAAATGGTATCGAATACTATATACCGCTGGTTTAAAACCATTCAATACTCTTTAATTCTCTCCGTCTATAATATTTTCGGGATCTATGATTTTAAGAGCATATTGTCACAACCCTAGTCATTACACAAAGAATCCTATACAAAAGATGTACATTCATATGTACTTTCATCGACAAAAATTCTTTGTATACAAACATTTTAATAATTATAAGACCTCGGTAAAGCACGACTAGAATACTAAAAAAGGTCCTTAGATAATTAGAACAACTCTTGAATATTGTGAATTAATCACCTAAATCAGTTAAATTTTTTATAAGAAATTAAAAAAGAAACTAAGGAAAAGGAACCTCATCTAAGAGTCCTATTATTTGGGACTCTTAGAATTAAATAGGACACCATATTAATAGTGAGGATGGTAAAGTTAAGTGACTCACGCCTCCTCTTCTATTCTCTCTCCTCAACTCATGTCTCCTCCCTTATTTCCTCCTTTCCTTACCCCTCCTCCCTTTCTTCCTCTCTTACTCCTCCTCCCTTTCTTCCTCCCTTTCTTCCTCTCTTAACCCTCCTCCCTTGCCTCCTCACTCACCTCTCCTCCCTCACCTCTCCTCTTTCCCCTCAACTCACCTCTCCTCCCTGGTTTGCGGCATAGTCCTCAGCTCCTCTCGACTTCTGAACCCCAAACAGGTGATGACTGGCGGGAAGAACAGACCCAACAGCACCTGCAAAACAACAACAAACACAAACTTCAGCTTCACACTATAGTTATATATAGTAGAACTCCTCTATAGTGAACTCCTGTATAGTGAACTTCTGTATAGTGAACTCCTCTATAGTGAACTCCTCTATAGTGAACTCCTCTATAGTGAACTCCTCTATAGTGAATTCCTGTATAGTGAACTCCTCTATAGTGAACTCCTCTATAGTGAACTCCTGTATAGTGAACTCCTGTATAGTGAACTCCTCTATAGTGAACTCCTCTATAGTGAACTCCTGTATAGTGAACTCCTGTATAGTGAACTCCTCTATAGTGAACTCCTCTATAGTGAATTCCTCTATAGTGAACTCCTCTATAGTGAATGTAGAGTCCTGAGTAAGAGAACTGCCTCATATAGTGAACAAATTTCCTTTATAGTGTTTTGAATTTATTTATTTGTTAACAAGAGGCATATGCCATAAATAAATTTGATAAATTCAAATGGATTGAGTTTTTATGTAGAGTATAGTTAACTGTAACACCTACAATCCGAGTACTGTGAGTGTCCGAGTACTGAGACTTCCCTCAAAGAATTCTAGACCGCTATAGTTTGTATTTAAATAATGTTTTACATTTAGTTCAGTATTAATATCCTAGATTGTTGATTATTTTAGTAATAGACGATGATTAAAAAATTTGAATTAATTTTTACTTTTTCGATTTTTTTTTTAATTTTAAAATAATTTTTTTGAAATTCTATTTTTTTCAAATTTTGAAATTAATTTCATTTCTTGAAATTTTTAAATAATTTTATTTTTTATCTTTCAGAAACTAAATTGTAGGTACCTTTAGATTGGTGTTCTTCCTCGTTCGCAAACCTCCCAGCCACAAATCAGCCAGCAGTATCTGACAGCAAGGCTGGGCAATAAAAGTGCGATGGTTGACAGCAACTGCCAGGGCCAAGCAGGTTTGCTTGGACCAGTTCTTCAGCTCGTACGTCAGCAGCTGGTGGGCCCGGTACTCGTCTTGCTGGTAGCAGTAGGTCAGCAGTTCAACGGCTAATAAAGGAGAAAATAGATCTTAATTTTAGAGTCATTAATATCTTTTATGACAAACCGATCTTTCAAGATTATATTACACTTGAAGTATAAATTATTAACAGGTAATACCTGCAGGTATCATGGTTACCAACTAAAATAAAAAATAATTATATCGTTTTTTTCTTATATGATTCAAAAATCTCGTGAAAAAAGTAGGAGGAGCTTAGCAAAAAATCTGGTGGAAAGACTTAAAAACCTCTGCGTGTGTACGGCCCTTTATGGTACTTATTCGATTCTCAGTATTCACTGACCAAGAGTTTCGAATTCTTTGGCGTATCGCCTGAGTTCCTCGTGTACTTCAGTCTCGAGGTCATCATCTGCTGCCTCAGAGGCCAGGGCCTTGTAGAGTTTGGCCGCCACCAGGGACTTGGCCAATGCCTCCTCTCCGTGCCTCCACATCAGCATGGCCAGGCCTTGTCTCTTCGTCAGCACTGCCCATACCTAAAAGCAAAGAGGGAAATGAAGAGATATTCAGGAAGAGGGAAATGAAGAGGTCTTAACGAAGAGAGAAATAAAGAGGTGAGAGGGAGCTAATTGGTTGAGCGTATTTTAATTTGAAAGAACGGAAATGGACAGAAGTAAAAGTTTAAATACAACAAATTGAAATGAAGCCAACCAGTAATCTGACTATATAACAACTCTCTCACTCACAAATAACACTCTCTCTCACCATTAACTCTCTCACTCACCAGTAACTCTCTCACTCACAAATAACTCTCTCACTCACCATTAACTCTCTCACTCACCAGTAACTCTCTCACTCACCATTAACTCTCTCACTCACCATTAACTCTCTCACTCACCAGTAACTCTCTCACTCACCATTAACTCTCTCACTCACCATTAACTCTCTCACTCACCATTAACTCTCTCATTCACCAGTAACTCTCTAACTCACCATTAACTCTCTCACTCACCAGTAACTCTCTCACTCACAAATAACTCTCTCACTCACCATTAACTCTCTCACTCACCAGTAACTCTCTCACTCACAAATAACTCTCTCACTCACCATTAACTCTCTCACTCACCATTAAATCTCTCACTCACAAATAACTCTCTCACTCACCATTAACTCTCTCATTCACCATTAACTCTCTCACTCACCATTAACTCTCTCACTCACCATTAACTCTCTCACTCACCATTAACTCTCTCACTCACCATTAACTCTCTCACTCACCATTAACTCTCTCACTCACCATTAACTCTCTCACTCACCATTAACTCTCTCACTCACCAGTAACTCTCTCACTCACCATTAACTCTCTCACTCACCATTAACTCTCTCACTCACCATTAACTCTCTCACTCACCATTAACTCTCTCACTCACCAGTAACTCTCTCACTCACCATTAACTCTCTCACTCACCAGTAACTCTCTCACTCACCATTAACTCTCTCACTCACCAGTAACTCTCTCACTCACCATTAACTCTCTCACTCACCATTAACTCTCTCACTCACCATTAACTCTCTCAGTCACCATTAACTCTCCCACTCACCATTAACTCTCTCACTCACCATTAACTCTCTCACTCACCATTAACTCTCTCACTCACCAGTAACTCTCTCACTCACCAGTATCACTCACCAGCAACTCACTAAATGGATATTCAAAGTCACATTTTCCCGCTAGTTGGGACCCATCGTTCCCTTGGTGGTCCTTGTCCCCGTGGAGGAGGGGTAAAACCCCCGATTTTGGGGAGATAGTCTTGGCTTTATTCACCCCCAGTAGGTGGGGGGCGGGGGTCTGTTGAGGCTGCGACACTAGTTGCGAAGAGTAGAAAGGAGTACCACCCATAGTGTGTTGTAGAGACATCTGACGGGCACCTGGAAAACAAATAAACAATAATAAGTAACGAATATTTACAGTATTAGGATTAGATTTTCTACAAGCAAAGAACTATGAAAAGTCTCATATGATATTTTAGTCATTTCATAATGCTCTATTATTTTCATCTTAACTCTGGTTAATTAGCTCTAAATTCATTTTGAAGGTCAGAGATATTATAAGAGCGTTATTTTGAAGTTAGATAAAGAATTGGAAATCTCCTTAAAAAAGATTCCGCTACCTACCAGAACTGAAATCCTGATGCTGCTGAAATATACTCCCCATTCTTCTATTAGGAACAGTGTTCATCTTCATGATTGTGTAGTAATTCCTGAATTTGCGTCGTGTGTAGGTTGATCTGAAAGCTCCTCCCATCAGCTTATTGATAACAAGCCCAATGTCGGTAAGAGAATACTTGTAGTCTCTTGGCACGTTCTTCTTGACATCTCTGATGATGTACCTCATGGTATTAGGAGGACCTTGCTTGGCATTGTACAAATCTTCTAGTCTCTGCATCGTCAGGAACTTGGTCATGATGACCCCTTGTTCTAATAGAAGCTTAACGAATTCTATCCGATCGTGTACCAGCGCGTCCATCATGGCTAGTTCCAATGATCCTTGTTGCCACTCCACTTCATCGTTGAAGACATGAGTCCTGGCGATGTCCACTCTGTTCCATGTAAGAGCAAGGGACAACCGTTCAGGATCACTAAGGTAATGAGCATGCAGTAGAGCTGATAGAATACTCTGGTCCAGTTCTGAATCTTCTTTCAACCTGAACACAGTGATCAACTCCCGCTTTTTAACACACGAATGTACCTCTTCAAACAGTTTCTGAGCATGAGCTGTCCGAAGATCAAACTCCTCTTCCAAGGTCTGAACGATGATGGATCTGACGTGGTCGTACATCTCAGGATTGCCTTTTGCCAGTCTACCTTCCTCTTCGCACTTGTATACGAAGGCTATGATGTCTGCTGCCCGGCCTGTTCCGTCACACACGATTACAGGAACTGGAGGAGAGTCCGTGACGTATTCTAGGATCTGCCTGATGGTCTGAGGACCTCCTTCTATCACCACACAAACCACAGGAGTTGCTAGACCACCTCCTGTTGGAAAAAAAGTCTTTCATGTAGTAGGTATAAGTAAGAGAGATATCTACTGGTTAGAAATAACTTGAAAAGTAGGAATTTACTTCGCAATTCTTAATTTGATATCATTTATTAAAATATCCAATATATTACAAATTTCTAATAACTCCCGTTCATAAAAATGGCGAAGTTCAAGATTCACTGACTGAATTAATTCCCAATAGAACTATTATGAAATCTATTAATATTCAATTCCATTTAATTGTTGTATTTTCTAGTTTATTAAATCACGATCGTTTTAAAATTCACAAAACTTTAGCTATCGTTTTAATAGCACTCTGTTTTAGATGAGTTGTACAGTGATAGCCATGATTAACTGCACAATTCACAAATGAGATAACTAGCTACTTCCAGAGGACTTCTCGCTAACTTTTATGAAATGAAGGACATTCGGCCTCGAGGATTCGAATTAAGAACATAATTCGAAAAGTTCAGGGCTCTTATAATGTCTATCTCGAATGAATTAAAAGGAAGAGTGGTAAAATTATCTGGCTTTTCCAATGGACGTACTATATGTATAATAATGTTTCGATATAAAAATAGAAGCAACATCAAAAATACCATATCGAAATAGTATAAGTAGAATTTGGTATGATAGGAACAACATGTGATAGGATAAATTCAGAATGTGATCGAAAACGTAGAACCGTCCGATTACTTACAACCTACCCTAATTTGACTTTAGCTGGAAAATCTAATTTCACAACATGATGCTCTGAATCAATTTGGGATCAGTAGCGCTAAAGTATAATTTTGGATCCACTGCCACCTTAACGGTAAGGCCAACTCACGCGTCTGAATACGCTGCTTGCTGATGTAGTTCTCCAGTTTCCTCCTGAGAATGAGTTCAGCCCCGTACTTTCCTGCAGTGCCATTATCCACCAGGAGGAAGTAGGTGTGGTGGCTGTTGAGAGCGGCGAACCTGGAGGGACGAATGGAGGAGAATTAGACTGTGGACGGAGAATTAGACTGTGGAGAGAGAGAGTTAGGCTGTAGGGGAGAATTGTACGTATTTCGTTATTCAATTCCAGAAGTATATGATTGTACTTCATATAAAGCTCAATTAATGTATTTTAAAGCAAATTAGGAAATGTGTTGCAGTACTCACCTACTCGGACACTCACAGTACTCATGTTAGGTCAGTCAGTAATTTCTAAAGGTCAAGTTGGTTCATGACCTAACACCAACTATCCGAGTACTGTGAGTGTTATACAAGAAGAATAAGATGAATGTAAAATTGGTTAAAATTGACATTTAGCAAATAGCAAACTAAATATTCTAAATATTTCACAATATTAGAAATTAGTTTAAGGTGATTACTGACCTGCTTCTTGGGGCACACAGTGGGTTGTAATGAACATCATTGTTCCTGCCAATGAGATCTCCCCGCCTCTCCACCACCCCCCAGGGGGCAATACCGACACTCACCATCCTCCCCCCGCCTCTAATTCGGACGGAGGTTTCGGACACGAGAGCTTCGCCCACATGGCGCGTCACACCTAAGACAAGAAGTGTGATTTAGTTCTGTTGAGTTAGATTAAAGTTGTACGGGACTCTCCGAAGAGACGGCACCCAGGCCTACAAGTGCTGTACTGAATCCTGACCTCAAACTACTTCGTTCTGGCAAGTAACCACTCGTTCACACAGGGCATATATCCCACCGAGTCAGTGATCCAAAAATATCTCTTGAATTTCAACGAAAAATAGTAGAGCATAGGCTATATCAATTCAGAAAGAACAATCAAATCGATTTCAGGAGTTTACCTGTGTTGGTCCCGGCCGTAAAGACCCAGGCCCCAGTGGTCTTGGCTGCCTTGTACAGGCCTTTGCGGATCACCTTCTTCAGTTTGGGCTGCAGTTCAAAGTTAGTTTTGCCCCCTTGCACAGTTATCAGTAGTTTGGGCAGGTCTAGATTCCACTCCTTCGTCAGCAGGTCAATGATGAGGTCAGGTCGCGTGTCGTGAGAAAGTCTGATGTACTGAGAACGAGAAACAGAATTCGGTTATAGCGAAAATGTTAGATTGAGGGTCCGGTGCAACTTTGTTATACTTTGACTGAGAAGTTAATTAACTTATTCGGGAACATCAATAATAGAATAATATTGAGCTTTTTGATTGTTAATGCAGCCTTATCGAATTAAATAATTTACGCCATCTAGCGGCACCATCGTCACCAAATCTGTTCTAACGCCATCTAGCGGTACAACTGACCATTTGTCTATTTAACCCTAATTACTCAGCTGTTTCATTATATTAAGATGTATAATCTAGAAAGTGTCAAATATTGTATGTCAATTTGTTAATAAAATGAAATTTGGAAAGAAGGAGCACTGGGCCTTTAAGAATTCCTTAAAGAAAATACCTAAACTAAAAATTATTTCAAAAAGAATTTTATTTCCTGATAAGACGACCAATCATTTACTTTGACCTCTATACTAATTATGGTCGCAGTGAACATCATTTGGTTGCTAACCTGAGCTTTAGTGGGCACAGCGCCCCCCTGAAACTCCAAGGTACCAAAGGCATCGGTAGGGAGAAGGTGAGTGTGGCGGGATGGGGACCAGTGGGGCTCATCACCACTGGGGCCCCTGAGAGTTGCAGGGGAACCATCCCGGTGGTACTGCCATAGTTGTCCACAACAACACCTAAAGAAAAATTAATAATACCTATTTATTACATATGGAAATCATTTCAGAATATAGAGCTATTTTTCTTCCTATTTAAGATGCTATTATAACAAACATAAAAGAACTAGATGTTTCAACTATATATTTTTATATCACTTGTAAAAAGGGAAGTTCAAAGTTATCGAACAGTTACATATTTTCAATCATATAAGAAAAATATATAACTAGATTACGTGCATTCGGTAGAGCGCATACCTTCGCCGCTGATTTTACCCATTCTCTCCCAAAATATGATTAACTGGTAACTGGATAATGACAATCGTCCAACCAGGTTTCATGCAATTTGGTTGAATGCAGTTTGAGTTATAAATGACCTTGATCTTGACCTTGAACCGAGATACTCCCAAAATTCTACAAGCAGGTTCCTGGACATTGACCAATCGTACAACTAAATTTTAGGCAATTTGGGTGAATACTTTTTGAGTAATTCGAATAACAAGATGATAAATAAATGCCGGGTAAAGTATAACCTTCCGCACATTTGCGAAAGTAATAACGATTAAATATTTATTCTCATATGATCGAAAACGTGGAAAAGTCCGATAATTAGGAACATAACCAAATTGTTCATTAAATAAATGTTAATTAAATATAAATGTCACTATTGTTATAAATCAAATTGTTAATTAGTCATTTTTACATAAAGAACACGCCTTCATAAAAGACAAGCCAACATAAAAGACAAGCCAACATAAAAGACAAGCCTACATAAAAGACAAGCCAACATAAAAGACAAGCCTACATAAAAGACAAGTCAACATAAAAGACAAGCCAACATAAAAGACAAGTCAACATAAAAGACAAGCCAACATAAAATACAAGCCAACATAAAAGACAAGCCTACATAAAAGACAAGCCAACATAAAAGACAAGTCAACATAAAAGACAAGCCAACATAAAATACAAGTCAACATAAAAGACAAGCCAACATAAAAGACAAGCCTACATAAAAGACAAGCCAACATAAAAGACAAGTCAACATAAAAGACAAGTCAACATAAAAGACAAGCCTACATAAAAGACAAGCCTACATAAAAGACAAGCCTACATAAAAGACAAGCCTACATAAAAGACAAGCCAACATAAAAGACAAGTCAACATAAAAGACAAGCCAACATAAAATACAAGCCAACATAAAAGACAAGCCTACATAAAAGACAAGCCTACATAAAAGACAAGCCTACATAAAAGACAAGTCAACATAAAAGACAAGCCAACATAAAATACAAGCCAACATAAAAGACAAGCCAACATAAAAGACAAGCCAACATAAAATACAAGCCAACATAAAAGACAAGCCAACATAAATGACAAGCCAACATAAAGGACACGCCTTCATAAAGGACAAGCCTTCATAAAGGACAAGCCTTCATAAAGGACAAGCCTCCATAAAATACAAGCCATCATAAAATACAAGCCAACATAAAGGAAACACCAACATGAAAAACACGCCTTCATAAAGGACACGTCCACTGAATAAAGTAACACCTATGTCCTAACGGCGTTAGGGTACTTGCCTGGCGTTGTCTTTACTGCTAGGTACGAATTTGATGCACTCCCTCTTGCAGAAGGTGCTCTCGATCCAACTGCCTGGTCCCGACTGGCAAGAGAGGGGGGTAAAGGTTAAAGGATTGCAAAGATACATTCTTAGGTTACAGAGATATAGAGAACACTGAAGAAAAAAATGTAAATAATGAAAATGTTTAATGTATAAATACATTATATACAGATATAAAAAAAGAAAGACTTGGATGTACTTGAATTAGTATATGAATTGAAATATATCATCTAATCTATTAATAAATATAACGAATTTGATGACTTAATAAAAATGCTGCACCGATAAAATCCTGTTCAAAATTATTGCCTGGTCCCGAGAGGCAAGAGAAGGGGGACAGGGGTTAAATGATTGTAATGGTAAGAAGGGGGGTGGGGAGACTATATAAGATAAATAAGGAAAATAGTCAATAAATACACACAGTTTATTGAATAAATAGTGTTTCAGAAGAAAAGAAGTAAATAAATGAAATGCTTGACCAAAAAAATATAGTGAAATATTTATAACGAATTTGATTTTTTTAAATATTACACTAAAATATGAATGTGAATATAGATTTTTTTCTGCATTTCTATTAAATAAATTTTAATCTAAAATTGTATTATGAAATCGTTGTGTATCTAAGTTTTAAGTTTCATAAGAATTTGATAGTTTCAGGGACCACTGCGTTGCAGGTTTTAGTATTCATTTAGTAGGTAAACTTACGGTCACCGGAAGATTAAACACATCCGAGTTTGTTAGAAAAAATTATTTAATCAAAATAAAAGCTAAAAGATAATAATAATAAATAATAATAATAAAAAAAAGGATCGGAAATGTGGAACTGTCCAATAACTCCAAATTAGAGCCCATTTATAAAGCAATTAAAAATTAAATTTAAAACAATAATAATATTATCCCAATTCCAATCTGTTATTTATTCAATATTGCAAAAACAACAGAAAAATAAACTTATTTTCAAAAATGTTTTTCATTTCGCTAAAATGTTTTTGTCTGAATTTCATTAGTTCATTAGTTTGTTCGTGTGTATGTTTGTTCGTGTGTTTGTTTGTTCTTGTGTTTGTTTTGAGTGGAGACACAGGTGCAAATGCTGCATAATTTATCCTAATCAGCCTCTCCTCAGGCACGTACTCGGAACATGGGGAATGGGGGTGTCGGCTAAAATAAAAATATGTATGAAGTACATTTTAAAAAGATTGTTTATGTAGATCTAAATATTGACATTGATGTAATTACACTTGATTTTTGTAGCTAGTATTTAGTTAATTTTTGATTTATTTTAACTTGTATATTATTGTCAATGTTTGATTTATTCTCAATTAATTTAGTTCATATTTTAATTTAGATTATCAGTATAATAAATTAAAAGCCTTTAATAGAGTTAACATAATAATTAAACAAATCACAACTTACCAAACGAATCAAAGTCTCTCTCAAAAGTTACCCCAATTAATAAAAACTTAGATCAAAATAGGGATATTGTAGAGGTAAGTTACTCTACAACTGTCTAATTATCCCTAAACTTTAAAAAAAAGTTACCCCAAAACACAGGGAAGTTGTCAATGGCTACTAAATTATCCTATAAAAATATATAAAAATAATCAAAAGCATTATTATTAATGTATTTCAAGATAAAAAATAAAAGGTATACTGGATGAGGAGAGTATGGGGCTAGTTCCGAGTTATCGGACGGTTCCGCATTTATGATTATGTAAGAAATAACAATACAATTTGACAGTTTCACTCGGTATTTGAAATATTTCATATTTTTTCTTATATGATCGAAAAGTGAAAAATTCCGATAACTCGAATGTACCCCTATATCGCTTGTTTGCAGCAACAACGTCATAAACACAAAAACATGCATGTAGAGTTATCCATATAGACATATAAATCATAAAATGCTGATCATATTGGTAAAAAAATCATCATTGTAGCTAACTCAAAAATGTACCGCTAGAGAGGCTAAATGTCCTAACGATATACCATTAAATATTACGTACATTACAAGTACTAAAATGCCTCTCCTGAAAAATAGCTTTTTTGAAGTTATGACAGTGTTCTCGCAAACAAGCGATATATTATATCAATATTTTCATTATTAGAATTATTATTCATTATTAGGTTCAAATAAAAGTCAGTTATATGTTTCAATCATATTAGTAAAATGTATATACGAATACTATCAAAAACTGCAAACTAGAACGGGTACTCGTAGAGCGCAAACCTTCGCCATCGGTATATTTTTTGTCCTTATCGAGTTTTAAATGACCTTGACCTTTGACCCAATCGCTCCCAAAATTCAATAAGATGGTTGCTGGATTTTAAATAATCGTCCCACCAAATTTTAGGCCATTTGGTTGAATATTTTTTCAATTATGCGATTAACAAGATTACAAATAAATAAATGCCGATGAAAACATAACTTTTCGCAATTTGGCTAAGGTAATATTATACGTTCAATTCAATATAATTGGCCAGACAAATAAGAATATGATTCATTTCTTTACACTAATAAGGTAGTTTGATATTAGCTTTAAAATAAACATAAAACACAATTATATCACTGCAATAATTAACATATAAAAAAGAAAATTTGGATACAATTACTATGATTTATATTAGTGTGATTTTGTTTATCTAATTTAAACTTGATTTTTCTTTAGAGATAAAATTATTTAAAAGAATCATGGAATATAAATCAATCGTTCATTTTAGTAGAGTTTTAGAGCTTCGGAACCAAAGGCCATATCGCTGACATCAAAAGGAAATTAAATACAAGGAACTGTAAGAAGCAGTCAGAAAGAAAAGTGGCTCTATGAACAAAGTCACTTACCACCATTGGTGACAATGCTCATGGATGCAGAAAAACTACTCCGTGAATGAATCATTTACTAAACAATATAAAGAATGGGATACAAGCACCGGTTGCTGCACTCACGAACGGAAGAGGAAAATGAAGAGGTGATAGTATATGAAGCCTACAAGTCTACCTAACACAAAATCTAAGACCTCGTAATTGAAGAGCATAACCCTAGCGCTATCCTCTGAAACTGCAAGTAGTGTTAAAAAAATGATAAACATGATTAAAAATGGAGAAGACAAACTATAATCCAAATTACAACAGTTCAGGGCCCAAGAGAACAGTCTTACATTCACCACTGACAGGTTCAGGATAGAGCCCCTGGGAACTATAAAATGATAAACATGGTGAAAATGAACTGAACGCAACAGTTAATACCAAAACAAACCAGCTATTTAAAGTTTCAAAGTCGGTGTGTTCTTTTAAAGCAATAACTTGGGATTTATTAATTGACGATAATAGAGTGAAAGCAAAGTTATCTTAGAAGTTATGAAAGCAACTGTGCAGTGAACAAGCACCTAACTTTCAAAAGAGAGATACACTTGACCAGGCCATGCTTTGACGTCATAATAGGTGGCATTGCACATCAATCTGAAGAACTGGCGGATTATTGATGAGGAAAAGAGAAATAAAGTGGCTGAGCGAATGGGTCCATTAGATGCCTCCCACAGTAACGTCCTCTCTCTACTTATTTATCTTTCATTTTGTCGAGCCAATCTACTTACAAAAATACATGTCAAAGTGTGCGGAAATGAAAAGGAAAGAAAGTTTCTCTAAGAGATCTCTACGAACTCTTTACCAGTTTCACCAGACTGGCCACAGTCACATTAAACAGAGTGTACATGTTCCGCACAATTTCCTGATTTGCACAATCTCAAGAAAGCGCTGCGCGTTTTTAAACCACTTGAACCCTCTAATGCCGAGCGTGAATTAATACCTACATTTTATACACTATGAAATCAAATACTAATATTGGGGAGGAGGGGGGTGCCGCCTCCTCCCCCCCCCCCTGCCAGGTCATTAAACAATCATGAAGTGTTTGGTACAGCAAGCTATCGGATACAACAAAGTACATAACTGCCATTTACGTTGAGAATTAAACTGATGGTACAGAAAAATACAGTCACTGCTAATTTTTAAGAATCATGGTTTTCTAACTGCCTATTATTTTCAAATGTGTCGTCATGTACTCAGACCAATATTAAAATATTTAAAGCATTACTATTAGTAAAGTCACTTTGTGGAGATTAGCAAACGGTTTTAAAATCATCACAGATAAACTTTTCCTCTTCATATAATGTCCTAAAAAGCAATGTTATCATTTCCTTGGTACATTCACACTCTTTCTGGTACTTTCACACTCTTTCTGGTACTTTCACACTCTTTCTGGTACTTTCACACTCTTTCTGGTACTTTCCCACTCTTTCTGGTACATTCACACTCTTTCTGGTACTTTCCCACTCTTTCTGGTACTTTCACACTCTTTCTGGTACTTTCACACTCTTTCTGGTACTTTCCCACTCTTTCTGGTACATTCACACTCTTTCTTGTACTTTCACACTCTTTCTGGTACTTTCACACTCTTTTTGGTACTTTCACACTCTTTCTGGTACTTTCACACTCTTTCTGGTACTTTCACACTCTTTCTGGTACTTTCACACTCTTTCTGGTACTTTCACACTCTTTTTGGTACTTTCACACTCTTTCTGGTACTTTCACACTCTTTCTGGTACTTTCACACTCTTTTTGGTACTTTCACACTCTTTCTGGTACTTTCACACTCTTTCTGGTACTTTCACACTCTTTCTGGTACTTTCCCACTCTTTCTGGTACTTTCACACTCTTTCTGGTACTTTCACACTCTTTCTGGTACTTTCCCACTCTTTCTGGTACTTTCACACTCTTTCTGGTACTTTCCCACTCTTTCTGGTACATTCACACTCTTTCTGGTACTTTCACACTCTTTCTGGTACATTCACACTCTTTCTGGTACATTCACACTCTTTCTGGTACATTCACACTCTTTCTGGTACTTTCCCACTCTTTCTGGTACTTTCACACTCTTTCTGGTACTTTCCCACTCTTTCTGGTACATTCACACTCTTTCTGGTACTTTCACACTCTTTCTGGTACATTCACACTCTTTCTGGTACATTCACACTCTTTCTGGTACATTCACACTCTTTCTGGTACATTCACACTCTTTCTGGTACTTTCACACTCTTTCTGGTACTTTCACACTCTTTCTGGTACTTTCACACTCTTTCTGGTACTTTCACACTCTTTCTGGTACTTTCACACTCTTTCTGGTACTTTCACACTCTTTCTGGTACTTTCACACTCTTTCTGGTACTTTCACACTCTTTCTGGTACTTTCACACTCTTTTTGGTACTTTCACACTCTTTCTGGTACTTTCACACTCTTTCTGGTACATTATTAACCCCATTCCTCAAATCCTTACTAACTCATTAAATAAATTACGCAATATTAGCTACATTACGGGAATGTAATGAAAGATTAGATTTTATAGCAAGAAATAGTGAGAAGAGGAAGAGTATAATAAAATATTACGTGTAAGGCATGGAAATAATTTATAATAATTTATTAAAGAATAATGTAGATAATAAGTTAACTATAATTGGAACATATATTAATGTTGAGCCTAAAATTGAATTCTAGTCAGTGTAAGTATATGTCAGAGTACTATTCTCAGTCTCTCCCACAGAACACCCACTCTCTCACACAGAATACCCACTCTCTTCCACAGAATACCCACTCTCTCCCACAGAATACCCACTCTCTCCCACAGAATACCCACTCTCTTCCACAGAATACCCACTCTCTCCCACAGAATACCCACTCTCTCCCACAGAATACCCACTCTCTCCCACAGAATACCCACTCTCTCCCACAGAATACCCACTTTCTCCCACAGAATACCCACTCTCTCCCACAGAATACCCACTCTCTCCCACAGAATACCCACTCTCTCCCACAGAATACCCACTCTCTCCCACAGAACACCCACTCTCTCCCACAGAATACCCACTCTCTCCCACAGAACACCCACTCTCTCCCACAGAATACCCACTCTCTCCCACAGAATACCCACTCTCTCCCACAGAATACCCACTCTCTCCCACAGAACACCCACTTTCTCCCACAGAATACCCACTCTCTCCCACAGAATACCCACTCATCTGTGGAATTCATTTCCCAAAATCTTTTCACTGCTTTTTTTCTCCGCTCGATTTTGGGCGGTAAAAATGAAGACAAATTGAAGATGACGAGAATTTTTATTTGTGTGGCAGTTTGGATGTTAAAGGATAAATCCCGTCACTATTTAAGTAGAGAGCATTAGAAGGTAAGTTTGTAATGTAAGTTCTGAATTACCGGTCAGTTCCATATCGTCGGTCATTTAAGAAAAACTATAATAATTATTATTCTATTTATATTTAAATAGGTATACATGATACCTGCAGGTATCATGTATACCAGTTAAAATGAAATACTTATTATATCGTTTTAACTTATATGATCGACGATGTGGAACTGGCCGGTAATTCAGAACTAACCCTAATATGATATTCAATAAAGTAGCCATATGGCTAATATCAAAAGAAATACAATACAAGGGACTTCGAAATAGCACACAGCAAGGAAATACGTACATGAATTACCTTCAACCATTTGGTAACTAAGCTCATGTATACAGAAAAGCTACTCCGTGAAATTGCTTGCCAAGCGAAAAGGAACACAAAACACCGGTGACTGCACTCACTGATGGAAGAGGAAAATGAAGAGGTGATAGGAAGCCTACAAGGTTAGTAACAAATACTCCATGTCAGTTTTTATTAGCATTTGAGTTGGTGATACACAATTGAGGTTATGTTTAATAACATAATATAGTAATGTATTGGATAATGTTAGAACTGTCAAACCACCAACAATTCATTTTGATGTCAAATCGGTTTTACAAATGCAACTATGTTCTCAAATTGAAACGTATTACTGTTTATAATATTTTGATATTCATGAAGAATAATCACCAATCAAAGGAAGTGTAAAGTTGGGACTAAATGGTTAGATTTTCTTCTCTGTTATTTTAATCTGGCGACAGTTGCCACCAACTAAAGAGTATGGATTAGTTGGTAACTGCTGTGATATGATTAAAAGAATAAAGGCAGTAATATGATTAAAAGATTAAGGCAGTAATATGATTAAAAGGCAGTAATATGATTAAAAGCATTGGTGTTTAATTAAGAAGTCACAATGATAGGTAATGAGACTATTAGAAAGAGAAAAGGAAAAACTAAGAGTTATTAAGAGGTGAGACGAGTGGTGTGGATTGAGAGGAAGAGATGATGGGAGAGCTGGAGACGAGCCAACTCTGGAGAGAAGAGAGAAGTAGTAAAGAGAGGAGTAAAGGGAGAGAGAAGAAAAAAAAAGAGTGAGAATCGAATGGGAAACTTGAAAGAATATAAAAAATAGGATAAATTAGAGTAAAAAATGATATAAAAAGATGTGAGAAATAGATGTAAAAGGGAGAAGAAAAACAGAAGATGAATAATAAAGGCAGGGAGAAGAGATGAATAAAGAGACGAGAATAGAATGGACGACTGAAATTTAATCAATGAGACTAAAAGGGACACAAGCACCGGTGACTGAACTCACTGATGGAAGAGGAAAATGAAGAGGTGATACTAAATGAAGCCTACGAATCTCCCAAACACAAAATATAAGAGGAAAATGAAGAGGTGATAGTAAATGAAGCCTACAAGCCTACCTAACACAAAATCTAAAACCTCGTAGTTGAAGAGCATAACCCTAGCGCTATCCTCTAAAACTGCAAGTAGCGTTAAAAAAATGACGAGTATGAAGACATAATATAATCCAAATTACAACAGTTCGGGGCCAAAGGACGCCCTTCTCTTCCATTCACCACAGACAGCTTCGGGATAGAGCCCCTGGGACCATAAAAATGATCTACCATTAACTTTAACAAAGTAATGCAATTTTAAAATAGCTCAGGCACTTGGGTATATATATATCACTTCAGTCAGCAGTAACTTGATTTGGGAGCTGCTGAAGCTATACAAAAACATGAAAGATTTCTTGCCAAATGAAGAGGATCATCAACCTTTGGATTTCGAATTCTGTATAAGTCTTACCAAATCATTATTATTCTGAAATTATTTTCTTAGCTTCATGTGTAATTGAAATCAAGTTTTGAAGCATTGATTATATTCATATATAATAGTAAGTACTTTTTGAAGTTGTTTACAAGCACTTATAAAGTGTGAAATAGAAAAGTTATATTCTTTAATTTGGAAGTTGCCAACAGGAAATTTCTAAATCTTCTTTGAAAATGGATATACAATTAAAAAAAAAACGAGTGAAAACTAAAACTTAATTAATATATTCAATATTATCAATTAGTCATCTCCTTCCCTTTCATTCATCACATTCAGCTTCAGGATAAAGATTCTACATCAAGTGATGACTGCTAGAGAGATGTTACGAAGATTTAAAGAAGGAACAAGGTAAATAAACTAAAATTTGCGAGTGAATGGTATGAGTGGAATAAAAGCCATTTACCGTTCATTTATTTCAATACTAATTTAACACAATAAATTTATATCTCAATAAGTAGATTGCTACCAGCAGATATCGTGAATAACAATTAAAAAAAGCTATATAATAAAATTAATAATTAGATATTTCTTTCTTTGGTATTGTGGTACTGTCGGTAATTCAGAACTCACAGTAATGCATTCATATTCCTTCCATATGTATTGGATTTCGAATTCCAATTCTGAGATGAAAAGGAGTGAGTGTTGTAAAGCAGGAATATTCCAGGTCACGATCCTAGTGAGTCACTGGAGTACATACACATGCTAGGGGCTATATTTAGCAACATTAACACAGTTATTACAGTGACTCACAGATGTTACAGTGACTCACAGTTGTTACAGTGACTCACACAGTTGTTACAGTGACTCACAGATGTTACAGTGACTCACACAGATGTTACAGTGACTCACAGATGTTACTGTAACTCACACAGATGTTACAGTGACTCACAAAGATGTTACAGTGACGCACACAGATGTTACAGTGACTCACAGATGTTACAGTGACTCACACAGATATTACAGTGACTCACACAGATGTTACAGTGACTCACACAGATATTACAGTGACTCACACAGATGTTACAGTGACTCACACAGATGTTACAGTGACTCACAGATGTTACAGTGACTCACACAGATGTTACAGTGACTCACACAGATATTACAGTGACTCACACAGATGTTACAGTGACTCACACAGATGTTACAGTGACTCACACAGATGTTACAGTGACTCACACAGATATTACAGTGACTCACACTGATATGAGTGACTCACACTGATATGAGTGACTCACACAGATATTAAAGTGACTCACATAGATATTACAGTGACTCACACAGATATTACAGTGACTCACATAGATATTACAGTGACTTACATAGATATTACAGTGACTCACACAGATATGAGTGACTCACACAGATATTACAGTGACTCACACATATATTACAGTGACTCACACAGATATTACAGTGACTCACACAGATATGAGTGACTCACACATATACAGTGTGGAACGTAAATATGAAAAAAGTCCAAACAAAATTTTCTTCCCGGTAAAATAGTTCCTTTCAACTGCGAGAACGACTGTCTGGGAATCATTGAATCGTTTCAATGAAAGAGGTCATTTTCCTGATCGTCATAGAAGTAATAAAGCACGCTGCCAACTATATAAAGTCCATAGCAATGATCAAACACATTCGAGAAAAGATTAGGAGAAATCGGAAAAGATCGATTAGGTTGATAGCGAAGACAGCTGATATAGTTTCAAAAACATGAGATTACGTCCACGAGGACCTGAAAAATGTCCATTCTCTCCCTTCAAAAGAGACGAACCCGGTCAGCAGCTGTAGAGTAAAAAAGAATCGGGAGAAGCAATCTTCTGAAATAATTAAAGTTTGGCCCGGATGGCAAGATTGTTTGGGCTGATAAAAATATTTTCACAGTCGAATTGCCTCATAATCGAAGAAAGGACAGAATAATTGGAAGAAATCAAGAACAAACTTTCGTAATAGTTTGAGCCACCATTTCAAAAACCTGGTCTCCATTTCCTTTTGTACATCAAGGCGCTAAAATGAACGCCAAATGTTATGTTTGAGGATCACTTCAGCGAATACACTACGTGAACATTCCAATAATACGGTTCAACGTCACACACACGGAATGTCACTCAGAACTGGAGAATAGAGTATTTTCCCTTGTTTTGGTGCAAATAAATGTGGCTTTCCTGCTCGCCAGATCTGAATCCCATTGATTATTCGTTGTGGTCAATCCTCGAAGCCAATGCCTGTGTAAAGATCAAGTTGTAGCTTCGTTGACTCCCTTTTCAACGGGTCCGTACCCCTTCTTAACATGTAACTAATCGCAGTGTGGACGACATAAAACGCTTTCTACAGAGAACGTGGCAAGATATTCTACAAGAACAGCTGCGTACCGCGGCAGAACGTGTTTGCAGGAGACTGGAAGCGGTAATCAAATGCAATGGAGAACATTTTGAATAAAACTGTTATTTTTGTTTTTATTGATGTTTGTGAAATAACACAAATCTGTATTTTTCGCTACATTATAATGTCCTCTATTATTTGCTTCTATATTTATACCCCATCCTGTATAACAGCCACAACATATTTTTGTATGCTCAACAACCATGAAACTAACGAGTTTCCAATGAATTAAAATTGCCTGTGGATTAAAATCCGATAAAAAGAGTCCAGCGTCAATATAAATAATTAATGTTAATATCTGAACTTGTTAGTAAAGCTCCACATGATAAATATAGAGGATGAAAAAATGAGATGGAGTTTACTATAAAAGTATAAATGGAATGTTAATATAAACTAAGAAAAGGCCGATAGAGAATGAACATTTAGAATCTCTTTTAGAATACATTGATTACTATGGAATACAGGCTGGCCACGCTTTTATTACACGTCGCTCTTATTACAAATGGTAATAAGAACGAGGTATGACTCACGTTATTATATCATTGTATCTCCTGAAACATTTCATTTTCTACGAGTTACAATAGAAAGAAAATGGTTTTGAGGGCTCATCTTATCGTATATTGAAAGGATGAAAGTTCAAAGTAGCGAAAGAATAAAGGCTGCTTTCACACATCACCGATATCCGTCCGGGACGTCACCGGTCAGTGATATTTTATCACTGCGAAGAGCCGGTACTGTGTGAATGTGTCCGTTGAAATTAATGTAACGATATATTTTTTCACTGACACCGAATCACTGAGAGGAGAGTGACGGAAACGGACCGGTGACGTGCCGGACGGATCCCGGTGATGGGTGAAGCAGCCTTTAAATGTATTAAAACTAACCTGTATCTTAACTCTCACTAATTAGTTTGATATATTGATTTATGTACCTGCACTCCTGCAGGTATCATGGGCACTAATTAAAATAAATGTTTATAATTATTATGTATTTATTTCTTGCGGGTCCCAAAATGTGAGACCATCCAATAACTTGGAACTTACTCTACTGTCAAAATTATTTTATGGTACATAAAATTACTGAATGCTCCATATGACACAGTTATATAAATCAAAGTAATAAACAAATTACTTTGAACTTTCATCACAGAGCATATCAACTCATTCCGGCAACAAGCATTGCAACACTGTATACCTACGCTAAGTCGAACCTTCAAAACCATTTTCTTTTATTCTAACTCATAGAAAATGAAATGTCTAGGGGTTACAATTATATAAAAACTTGAGTCATATACATACCTCGTTCTTATTATCATTTTGCATTAAGTCTGAGTCGTGATTTTGGTAATAAAGATGGGCCTGCCTATCATCAAAATAATTATTAGGCACATAAAAACGATTTTCTGTAATGGGATAAGCTCTACGTTATCGGACGGTTCCACATTTTCGATAATGTAAGAAAAGGTATATAAGTGACATTTTAACTCGTCAGTTTAATTTTAATTGTAACACTGAAAATATGAATCCATTCGATAATTCCATTACAGAGAATATTTGTCTCTATTTAATGCATTAATTACCTTCTTATTTCCTGTATACAGACGCATCTACCTTTCTACTTACAATATTGTTAAACCATAATTAAACTTATATCACTAATTGTTTAACACTAGACCTACCAAGCAGTCAATTTAACTGATTTCTAATTTTTAAAAATTTGTATTTCATGCATCATTAACGGTAGATACTTGATTTGTTTTTAATAATAAAAAAATAATAATATACAAAATTCAAGTGTCTACCAATTTAAGAGATACAAATGTTTGAAAAGTAAATGGCAGTTAAATTGACTGCTTGGTAACTCTAGAGTTTAATATACAGGGCTTCTCACTCCGTAGCTACAGTGTTACTGTGATAGGGCTATCATTTGTAGCTAAAAGATATTAATAGGTACAAAGATCTTATTTATTTCCCACTAATTAGAATAGACAGGTGAGACTGGTGAACTTTTACCTGTGAAGACACCTGCCTTGATTTATGAGACATTTTAGAAGATAGGTACGCCTTCTATTTATATAAAATAGTTGAAAAAGTATAATTGTATGTAAAAAAAGTATCGAACTTACTATTTCAATTTTATGATTGATAAAATATTGTATATTTGATAAATTGTTCAATGCCTTGATTGGCATAGAAAACTTAATTTTCTGTGAAAAATAGTGTTTTAATAACAACGATATTTGTTTGGTATAGATAATTCTTTGAAATATCTAACAGTTCAAAAATTATGATATATGTCTGCAGCATAGCGTAAATTACGTCATTCTGACCGTTACGCAATTCCATACATTAGTTACTTATAATATAAATCTAGTTAGCAACCACTGTGTCACGTTCTATCTAACTACCAGTGTATTTATATTATAAATAATATATGTACGAAATGGCGTACTTATCAAACTTATCCTACGTAATATACTTTATATAGTAGAGATATTTTTTGTCTTAGACGAATTTTAGACAACAACCAAATAGACGTGTAACGTAAAATTCTTACAAAAACTATATTATGCTATTTAAATTATTATAATAATGATATCATAATTCAGTAAATAAAAAAGATCTAATATGAAGAAAAATTACAGTGGGGCCATACAAGATTTAAGTGGTTCAATCTTCCAAAGCCCCTACATAATTTGTTCTACTAAAACTAATTTACGGAAAATTTTGATCAAAATGAAGAGTTTCAACAGTTGTCCGGGTTTTAATTTGTTTCTCTAAAGTTGGTTAGTTAAAGTTTGAAATAAAAAATAGCATAGTAATATGAAAGAGGACAGTATTTAATAGTTTAATTAAAGTATAATATATATATTTAATATTACCATTAAATAAGTTTATTTATCACAATTTTAATAGTCTATCTATTCTATGTTTGGAGCAGACTTTAAGTTTATTACACTTTAATAATTTAAAACATGTTCAAACATGTTAAAACTTGTTCAAACACGTTAAACATGTTAAAATCTGTTAAAACACGTTTAAACATGTTAAAACATGTTCAAACACGTTCAAACATGTTCAAACACGTTCAAACCTGTTCACAAAACATTTGGTTGTAAATAATGAACTGGATAATACATATTCTACCTGTACGTTATTTATTCCATAAATAACGTTTATTACCGCTCTAAATTATAAAGGAAGAACTAGCGAAAGTTTTTAAAATGTAGTTTGGGCAAGTTCCGAGTTATGGACAGTAATTCCACGTTTCCGATAGTATTAGAAAAAAGTAAACAATATAACATTTTAACTTTTTAAAATAACGAGTTGAAATGGTAAATTATATTGCCTTTTATGAACGAAAATGACCCAGTTAAACTGAACAATGAAAATAATATATAAATGATGTAGCTATAACTAATATAAATAAGATATAACTCATATACACCTTAACGAATATATAAATAACATAAACCAATAACAGTAAATTAATTTCCAAAGGTACATCTCTTACTATCAGTAAGTAAAATGACAACATTGTGAAGAAACGAGAGCCTCTTATGTAAACATACGTGACTACCTACAGTTACTAGACAATGAGACAGAGGCTGAAACTGACTACAATGGATTGTCACTACAATCGATTAACATTACAATGGATTATCACTACAATCGATTAACATTACAATGGGTTCACAATGGTGACAATAGGTAGAAAATACAATGGGCAGTTGCATCACAAACAGAATATTTCGGTGGAGGCATTTTACTTCTTGCTACAGTGTATACCCCTCAATAAGAAGCTTCTGTAGAATTTTCTTTAGTCTGCCATGAATAGCCGTTTATGGCAGACAAAAAAATTGTTCACTATAGAGGCTACTTCAAAACTCAGGAAACTGCATTCATTATACAGGATTTTATTATAGAGGAGTACTACTTTATATTACTAAAATTAAACAAAAATATCCTACAGTACAATTTTTTTTGGATATTAGTTGATAAATTTTTACAATGAATAATATTAGCTGCATAATTAGTGCGACCAAGTAATTATGAATATATTTAACTAATTTTAATGAGAGAATTCTACTGGTGTTAATTACATTGCTAGGGAGGTGAAATTTGTTTGAAAATCTTGTTAAGTGAATGGTATGTCGCGGTGATATTCCTAATTTACGGAATACTTTAATTGATTAGCATGAATTAGAATTACCTAAAGAGATTACCATTAACTAATTACATTACCCAGATTACCATTAACTAATTACATTACCCAGATTACCATTAGCTAATTACATTACCCAGATTACCATTAACTAATTACATTACCCAGATTACCATTAACTAATTACATTACCCAGATTACCATTAGCTAATTACATTACCCAGATTACCATTAACTAATTACATTACCCAGATTACCATTAACTAATTACATTACCCAGATCACCATTAACTAATTACATTACCCAGATCACCATTAACTAATTACATTACCCAGATTACCATTACCCAATTACCATTACCCAAATACCATTACCTAAATACCATTACCCAAATACCATTACCAAATACCATTACCCAAATACCATTACCCAAATACCATTACCCAAATACCATTACCCAATTACCATTACCAAATACCTATCATAAAAGTGCATCTAAAATCTAATCGAAAGAGTACCTGTTTTTTTTAATTAGTTCAGGTAAACTCCCTCAACTTTAACGTAGTTTGCCTATTTATATTTTAATAGAATTGGCTGAGGGAATTTAAGTTTAATAATATATATAGCAAAGAGAAGTTATTTCAATATACTATTATTAGAAAAGGCTTAATTGAAAATAAATATTATTGGGAAGTAATTAGGAATTATGAATATTATAAGTATATATAATATATGAATTTTATTAATAGTTTTCAATCATGTTTTCTGAATTGTGTAATATATGCGAAAATTTTTTATTTACCATTTGAGTTTTTAATCGAATTGGGTAAATTTCGAGTTATTGGACTGTTCCACATTTTCGATCATATAAGAAAAGAAATACATAATGATTATGAAAATAATAAAGTAGTATGTCAATTAAATTACATCATTTTTTGAAACTGTGAAACTGTCCAAAATTTTTTTTAATGTGAAACTGTCCGATAACTCGGAACTTACCCTGATGAAAAAATTAATACAACTAATTTATTTTATCACAAGATAATGTTTATTCCTAATTTAACCGGCTTCTGCCCACAGCATCCCATTTGGCACACTAACACTGTTTATTATTTAGGGATGGTACAAACTAATAATATATAACATGTTAATTAAATAATAGGGCATTTGAAGAATTTTAATGAGTAAAAGTTATTTATTTTTAAATAACTATATTTGAACATTAAAATTGTATGTGTAACTAAGCGGTAATTCTACATTACCGACCATTATACTACCTAGTAGTCAATTTGATTTATTTTTATTTTTTTATACATTGTATCTCATTAATTACTATTGCTGGATACTTGATTTAATTTTTATCGGTATCCATGATACCAGCAGGTATCATGGATACCAACTGAAATAACAGTTAAATAATAGTGTCTCCTTGTATTAAAAATAATAATAAAGTATCTAGGTACCAATGATAATAACATACGAGATACAAATGTTTAAAAAAAAAAAAAAAAAATTAACTAAATATATGTTTTAATTAGTAATAAATAAAATGCTATTGATTAACAAATGGGCAGTGTCGGTAATTGGGTATTTACCCTATGTGTGTACATAAATAGTTCCTATTTTATTAAATGTTATATGTTTTGAATGTGAATAAGTATATAAAAAGTAAAATTACTTTATATATAAAATTAAAAATATTTTATAAATAAAATTACAATTATAATATTAGGAAAAATTAAAATTATAATGTTATATACAATTAAAATTATCCTATTTTATAAAATTAAAATATAATTTTATCATATAAAATAAAAAAATATACTATTATAGAAAATTATTATATTATATAAAAAAATAGTATTTATTACATTAACTTAAAAACATTGTATTATATTAATATTATTAATATATGTGACAAATAATGTAAATTAAAATATTTACATCTTAAATGAAACAAGAAATTATGATAATTAATATTCTAAGTCTTATAAATTTACTTATATGAATAGATTTAAATAAAATAGTGATATTTAATAGGTAGTTAAATAAAAATATATAATAATAAAAATACATAATAATAAGTATAATATTCTTTTAATGACTATTATTAATTCTTTAAAATATCATTTATATTAAAACATTAATAATATTAAAATAACTAGAATAGACAATGCATAGAAAAATATATACTATACGATAGTATACATTATATATAAGGCATCATATAGTATTCGTATAATTATATACGGCATCGTATATCAGTAAAGTAATTAACGTACTCATACCACGTGGTTTCAACATGTGAACCACATTGGCAAACCATGTACCTACCTACTCTCCGCGCTATAGAAATTAAACCTAATTAATTAAACTAAATTAGTAATTTCTAAAAAGCTAACTGACACCTTTTTTTACAGCTATTTATATCTTACATAGTCACTGTCTATAGTTTTAACATATACATGTAGCTTATAACTGCATATACATAGTAGAGTTTCCGCTAGTAAGATATAATTATCTGGTAATTACCAATTTTAAAGAAAGACTACCTAAAATAATATAAATACAGTTATTTATTAAGTAGAAACTTACAGATGCACATGTGCTAAGTACCTACGTAAGTAGGGTAGAGGAAAATGCAATAATATTACATGGTAAGTACGATGCCTCACTTAAACAAAGATAAAATGTAAAAAAAAACATTTTGAGAAGCACATTAATCCAAAAGAGATAATAACGGTCAATGACATCAATTTAACTCACCATATTTACAATAAGTGTCTTTTTTGAAGCTTTTACACATCACTTTAGAGTCTAGGTAGGAATGCAGGGCATTGTATCATCAGCAGCGACTAGCACCACAACCTCCTCCAACGAAACTTTCAATGGCACTGAAAATCTCACCGAAATGAATGGCTGGCTACTGTCTGTTCGATACCATCAGCTGATATTATTCTATTTACTGCTCTACACAACAATGCATTATTTTAATGTTCAAAACTGTGAGGAAATCTAAATACGATCTATTATTGGTGTAAAGAATTATGACGTCATAAGTGCACATTAAACATAGGCTGTGATTGGTCAGTTTTATATGCACCGTGGAATGTATTTTAAAATATTTTGAGGTTTGGAGAATTACTATTTTTGAGATTTTATTGAAGTGTGTTTTTTATAATGTTATTATTCTGTAGGGTAAGTTCTGATTTATCGGACGGTTTCACATTTTCGATCATATAAGAAAAAATAAATAATAATTTTATTATTATTCTTATTGATAGAAATTATAAGTAAATAACGAAATAATAAAATAAAATTTACACGATCGAAAATGTGGAACCGTCCGTTAACTCGTTACTTACCCAATAAATAGAATCCATAAAACCATGAAATAATCACAATCAAGGATATAATATAATAATATTATTCTATTACCCCATAAGACTAATATAAAATAATAACAATTGTTATTAGTAACAAAATCTACGTTTGTTATGTTTCAGTGTCACGCTAAAGTCAGTCAACATGTAGAGTAGAGAGAGAGAGAGAGAGAGAGAGAGAACTATCTTCGATTATCGGAACTATAATAATTGGTAAATTAATTCGAATTTATGTATTGACTTTATCAAAAAATGTAAAACAAATTGATATAAAAAATAGTAAAAAAATAATATCAAAATGATATTAAACAAATTATTACCAAAAAAATATCAAAAATAAAAAATATATATTACGAAAATATATCATAAAAATTTAAAAAATATTACAAAAATACATTATTATGGAAGAATATTCTACCAGAAAAATATTTTATCAAAAAAATATTTTATCAAAAAAAAAAAAAAAATTTCATAAGCAAAAAAAATATTTCATAGAAAAAGTATGTTAGAAAAAAATAAAAAATTATCCGAATAATTATGATTGTACACAATGTACAGGGTGTTCCAAAAGTAATTGACCCATTTAATATAGATCACCAAATTCAGAATTCTTGGACACTTTTTGATATTTAAAAACTATTTAGGACATAAAATTAGTATTACATAAAAACTATATTATTCATTTTTTAAATAGTGACAGTTTTATCTTACAAGCAGATATGAAATTTTTGAAATTTGGCCAACAATTCTGGATGTTTCGTTAGTTTATCCTAACCTACCCAGTTCAACATTATAGAGTTTTTATTTTTATTAACGAATGAACAAATTCAATTACTTCTTTGACACCTTGATAGTAAATAATATATAGTATGTATACATGATATCTGAAGAGGCAAGATAAGATTGTACAGAACAACTCAGTGTTATTTTGCTATTCACAATGGGAGGTCAGTCTAGAGCATTACAATTATTTAGAAATCTTTTTAAATGCCAGAAACCAGCGGTTATTGGCATGATTCACTGCAAAGCATTACCAGGTGAGACCACTGAACAATTCCAATTTCCAAAGGAAATATTTAAAATTACCTGAATACATTACCTGCCTGGAAACAGACAAGTGTGTTTGAAGAGAAAATATAAAGAAATAAAATGATAGCCAGTGTTCATTGTACATGGACAGAGAAAATGATAGCCAGTGTACATGGACAGAGAAAATGATAGCCAGTGTACAGAGAGAGAGAAAATGATAGCCAGTGTACATGGAGAGAGAAAATGATAGCCAGTGTACATGGAGAGAGAAAATGATAGCCAGTGTACATGGAGAGAGAAAATGATAGCCAGTGTACATGGAGAGAGAAAATGATAGCCAGTGTACATGGACAGAGAAAATGATAGCCAGTGTACATGGAGAGAGAAAATGATAGCTAGTGTACATGGAGAGAGAAAATGATAGCCAGTGTACATGGACAGAGAAAATGATAGCCAGTGTACAGAGAGAGAGAAAATGATAGCCAGTGTACATGGAGAGAGAAAATGATAGCCAGTGTACATGGAGAGAGAAAATGATAGCCAGTGTACATGGAGAGAGAAAATGATAGCCAGTGTACATGGAGAGAGAAAATGATAGCCAGTGTACATGGAGAGAGAAAATGATAGCCAGTGTACATGGACAGAGAAAATGATAGCCAGTGTACATGGAGAGAGAAAATGATAGCTAGTGTACATGGAGAGAGAAAATGATAGCCAGTGTACATGGAGAGAGAAAATGATAGCCAGTGTACATGGAGAGAGAAAATGATAGCCAGTGTACATGGACAGAGAAAATGATAGCCAGTGTACATGGAGAGAGAAAATGATAGCCAGTGTACATGGAGAGAGAAAATGATAGCCAGTGTACATGGACAGAGAAAATGATAGCCAGTGTACATGGAGAGAGAAAATGATAGCCAGTGTACATGGGTAGAGAAAATGATAGCTAGTGTACATGGAGAGAGAAAATGATAGCCAGTGTACATGGGGAGAGAAAATTATAGCTAGTGTACATGGAGAGAGAAAATGATAGCCAGTGTACATGGGGAGAGAAAATGATAGCTAGTGTACATGGAGAGAGAAAATGATAGCCAGTGTATATGGAGAAAGAAAATGATAGCCAGTGTACATGGGTAGAGAAAATGATAGCTAGTGTACATGGAGAGAGAAAATGATAGCCAGTGTACATGGGGAGAGAAAATTATAGCTAGTGTACATGGAGAGAGAAAATGATAGCCAGTGTACATGGAGAGAGAAAATGATAGTCAGTGTACATGGAGAGAGAAAATGATAGCCAGTGTACGTACATAAAGAGAGAAAATGATAGCCAGTGTACATAGAGAGAGAAAATGATAGCCAGTATACATGGGGAGAAAACATGATAGCCACTGTATATGGGGAGAAAAAATGATAGTTAGTGTACATGGAGAGAGAAAATGATAGCCAGTGTACTTGGAGAGAAAAAATGATAGATGTATGATGTACTATAATTTACAATGATAGTTAACACCCATCAATATTTTCAGGAACTCCAAACAATGAGTTTTCCATTGAGCAACTCAAAGATCATGTGAAACACGAAGCAGATATTTACAAGGCGGCAGGAGTGGTGAGATATCCTTCAAAGTGGGTTCTAAAACTTAAATAATAATCAAAAATTCATCAATTTGCGAAAAAAATAAGTAATATATTATTAGCTCCAAGATGAATCGTAAAAATAATATCAATTTACCTGAACAGTGTTTTAGAATTAGTAAATAATTAAGTTACATTTCAGTACACCGGGAATAATTTTCTTGTATTTTCCTTATATGTTTAAACATAATAGGGTAGTCTCTAAGTTATTGGACGGTCCAACATTTTCGATCATGTAAGAAAATGTTATGTAAAATTATTGATTTATCAGACGATTTGATTATGAGTTCTTAAACAATAGTTAATGTCTTGTTAATATAACTAAGAGAAAATATTTAGCGTGTCAGATGTATGTTTAATAATTTACATATATTTCTATTAATTACATATGTTTTTAATAATAACTTATATTTAGGTGTATATTTCAAAAACCGTGCACGGACATTTCGTCCACGGACAATTCGTCCACGGACATTTCGTCCACGGACAATTCGTCCACGGACATTTCGTCCAACGGACATCTCGTCCACGGACATCTCGTCCACAGACATTTCGTCCACGGACATTTCGTCCAACGGACATTTGGTCCAAGAAATGCTTTATTTTGTATAATAATTATGATGTGTAGTGTACATATCGTTTAATATGTATTATTTATGATATTCTGCAATATAAGAGTAGAAAACACTCATTTTTGATGGTCTTTGCCTTAATTCTTATTGCAATCTTCTTCTCCTGCTCCTACTGGCCGGCAACAGGAGAATAATTGAACTGAATGCATTATTTAATGATTACAGGTAGGCCTCGCTTTTATTGTACCTCGGTCTTATAAAATATGTAATAATAGCGAGGCATGTCTCGTAGATATTATAGTTCATGAAGATAGAAAACGGAAACATTTTTTTCTATATTTAAAATAACTACAATTTTTTGCGGTGTATTTTAACAATAACTACCATAAACATCAATATAAGTAGGTACTAGGTACTCAGATTAGCTTTTTGAAAATAATATTGGTTCAGATTTTAGTTTTTTATGACAGATTTTTTTTTCAACAGTGACTACATAAAATACATACATGTATAATATACTAATAAACAACTGATTGATAATTAAATGTGATATAAGATAATTAGTCAGATATTGGTACTTTTTAGTGTTACGTTAAATTATATAAACGTAAACACGTCCGCGTTTTCGGACTGTTCCATATTTTGGGACTCATAATAAAAGCATACAAAATAGTTTGTATTTACCTCTATTTTTATTATTTTATTCTCTTTCTCACGTTTCCACTTTTAGTCTCGTTAGTACCCTGTTATTCCAGTTCCTTATTTTGAATACTCATAACTCATTAATTAATGCAAAATATTACAGGAGGTAAATAATTTAATGATACAGTCAACCCGTTTAGCATATCTAATTTCATAACTGTAATCAATAGATAAACATTTTTTATGTGTTCATATGAATTGTTTCGGCTTAAATCACTATGATAATATCATATATTTATACCTGGCTATTAATCTAATAGTAAAAAATAAAATAAAATATATCCCATATGCACTTTAAAATACAAAATACGAAATGTCCGTTGACGAAATGTCCTAGACCCTTCAAAAACTAATTGACTTTAATTGTCTATGACGTAAAATTTAATAGTATAAATATCAATAAAATATTGCATCAAGGTTGTGTTATTTAGTTGAAATACCCTTTGTTGTCAAGCGGGCCCGGGTAAAATACAACCGCTGTTGCGTCACATCTTACGTCGCTCTAAAAATTACCTAATATTAATGCAAGTGATTTTGTTAGTGTGACGCAAAATGTGACGCAACAGCGGTTGTATTTCATCCGGGCCTGCTTGGCAACAAAGGCTATTTCAACTAAATAGGACAAAACTGGTTGCATTATTTGCATTGATATGTATACGAAAATAAGTACACCACAGAGTGATGAAGTCACGGAGTTTCAGCGACTCAGTCAAGTTTTTAAAGAATAAATCTATATTCTCAACGGAACAGGCCTCTCTGGCTCGTTGGATGGTCCAGGGTTGACAATTTAAATTTTTATATATAAATCATTTGCAAGAACAACGTCATCAACACTAAAAATGTGTATTTTCGAGTTATCCGGCCATATAGATTATACCCAGACATATAAATCCTATAAATCAATACTAAATCTTATAAAGACTGATTATTTTAGTAAAAGCTTCATAAATGTAGCTCATACATTGACCGCTAGAGAGGCTAAATGTCCTACAACGACCAGAGTGTCTGAGAGGCTTGGTCTGGAGCAATTATAGCCTTTTACTCTTAAATATCATCTCGAGTTGCTGGAATTCGGGATTTTTATAGTTTGAAACCTATTTAAGCAAACTCAATGAAAACAATGATATATATTTAGTTTTTATTTAGTAGTATACCAATTTATTATACCGTGCGAAAATCTAGACCTCCGGTGAAATATATGCGATGTTGCGTCACGTTGTAATTTACACCAAAAATAGCTAATATTCCTATCAGTGATGTTTCTAGTGTGACGCAAAATGTGACGTAGCAGAGGCAAAATGTGACGTAGTACTTCACCCGGGCTACAGAGGCCCTTTTTATCAAAAATGATGTAAAACAACATAGAACAAATTTCGTTGCATTATTTTCACTGATAAATTATACGATAAATAAATACGTCAAAGAAAATGAAAGTCACGAAATTTCAACAACTTATATCAATTAGTTTTCAAATTAACCATCAATATTTAAAAACCGGACCGGAATTCTGAGGCCCGAAGGTTGTTCCAGGTTTAACCGCACGTTGTATGTACATTGCAAATACCGAAATGCCTCTCCTGAAAAATAGCTTTTTTGGATACGACAGAGTTGTCGCAATCGAACGATATGTACATTTATTTCTCCTATTTTTTTTCAGGACGGAGTGATAGTAGAGAATATGCACGATATCCCCTATGTTGTTCACCATGGTCAGCACCCTGAAGTGACCGCGGCTATGGCCGTACTGTGCTCCCAAGCCAGGACAATATTGGGACAATCTTACCCAATGGGGTGCCAGGCAAGTGGATGCGAACATTTACTCTCTATGTGTTTAATTGAAAAGAAATATTTAGAATATAAAATCCAAATTAGTTTGCATTATTTAAATAAGTAATTAGAAGTTTGGTATTCGTTTCCCCATTCTATTTTCTGAACTATAAATTATGTTTTTAGTTATCGGTCAGTTCCACATTTTCGATCATATAAGAAAAAATATGTATATAATTTAACATGTTAACTCGTGTTTTTCTTTAATATCCATATTACTAGTAGGTATCATGGATACCCATTTAGATAAAAAATAAATAATAGTTATTATATGTTTCCCAAGTGGTGAGTCAGTGGCCAAAATAATATCGCGTCTTGCGGGACGCTAAAATCCTTATTTTTTGGTCACGTGACTGGCAATCTAGCGTCAGTTTAATGGAGAAATGATATAACTGAAACAAAATTTAATGGAGAAATGATATATAACTGAAACAAAATTTAATGGAGAAATGATATATAACTGAAACAAAATTTAATGGAATGATATAACTGAAACAAAATAAGGTTTTACACAGTTTTCCTTAGCATCCTGCAATCGATGCAACACTTCCTCTCTCTAGAGTAGTTTATCATAACTCTATGTGACGTTTTTTTAATCATCGAAAATGTAGAAGCGACCGATAACTCGGAATTTACGCTAAATGCTATTAATGTTTTTGTCTTATAAATTTTCTATTAGAATTTTCTGTTTTTGATATTTCAGATACTCTCATGAGATCTGTTTGTACAAATAGAAAATAGTTTAATTATTCATGGTTTACTAATTTTACATTTTCAACATTTGTTTTACTAACTGTAATGTTTGTAGATATTTTAAAATTTGTCTGGGTACACGACGATAAATTTTAAGATTTGAAAATAATAGGAAAATAGAAAACTGTGATTAGTGAAATTAGCATCATGCGATGACTCTTTTCTCTGATAGTAAATTTAATTTCCTCTTTTAGCAGATGATAGCACTGGTTATCCCAAATAAAATAGTCATAATTCACTAAAAAGATTATTACAGTACATCTCATAGGCAATCGCTTCTGCAGGTGCTAGCTTGTGGCAACAAGGAGGCCCTATCCATTGCTCTGGCGGCAGACCTTCAGTTCATAAGGGCAGAGGCTTTCGTCTACGGTCATATCGCAGACGAAGGTTACGTAGATGCCTGTGCAGGGGACCTCTTGAGGTGACCAGCGGTATTTCTAATTTTCAAATAATTATTATTTAAAAGAAATAATAAGAAGCGTAATTTCTGAATTACTTGACGGTTCTACACATCTTCGATCTTATTTAATAAAAACTTATGATAATTAATATTTAACTAGTTATCTATTTAGTAATTATTTAAATCCTAAAATCCTTATTTTTTGGTCACGTGACTGGCAATCTAGCGTCAGTTTAATGGAGAAATGATATAACTGAAACAAAATTTAATGGAGAAATGATATATAACTGAAACAAAATTTAATGGAATGATATAACTGAAACAAAATTTAATGGAGAAATGATATATAACTGAAACAAAATTTACTGGAATGATATAACTGAAACAAAATTTAATGGAATGATATAACTGAAACAAAATTTAATGGAATGATTTAACTGAAACAAAATAAGGTTTTACACAGTTTTCCTTAGCATCCTGCAATCGATGCAACACTTCCTCTCTCTAGAGTAGTTTTTTTGCAAACGTTTTTTAACTGAAACATGATGCCTGTAAATATAATGATTGACAATTTAAATAAAAGTTAAATAGTAATCATTATATATCTTTTACTTATATGAAGGAAGATGTAGAACTGATCGATAATTCAGAACATACCCTATATGTTAAAATGCTATGTAAATTATCCCTCACATCTCTCTTACGTCTCTTTCAATTCTTACACTATAGGTCTATCTATATTACCATCATTTCATTCATCTTTTCACTTTAATTATTCATGTACTTCTACACTCAGATACAGGAAGAACATTGGAGCGACAGATGTGATGGTGTGGACAGACATAAAGAAAAAACACAGGTGAGATTGGATATTATTTAAAGTACTGCATTTAAAAGAAATGCAGAGGTTAAATAATAGTAAAATATTAAACAATAAATTATACGGAGTCCTTGTTTGAATATCATAATATACATTCCTGGTCTTCTATTCTGTGTGTATGAGGTATAAATTGGTCAGACACTCACAGTACTCGGTAAGTCACTAACACAGTTCAATCTGAAACTTTTAAAGACAGATTAATTTAAATGTTATATCTCGGGATGTGACAATATGTGTTTAAATCATAGATCTTAAGAATATAATAGACGAAATGAAATGGTATAGAATACTTTATACCTACCGCAGGTTTAGAACAATTGAATAGCTTTTAATTCAATCCTTTTATAATATTTTCAGGATCTATGATTTTGAACGCATATTTTCACAAATCTAGTTATCACCCACTTCCAGTGCACTGTGGGTGTGCGAGAGCTTCTCACTAGCAAAGTTGTTTCTTTTCAGTTCCCACTCCATCACCTCTGACGTCTCTCTCTCTGACACGGCCAAGGCTGCCTCTTTCTTCTCTGCAGAAGCTCTTGTGGTGACCGGCACTGCCACTGGGGAGGAGGCAGATAGGAACGAAATAAAAGGTGAGATGATTAAGATGTCCCCCCTCACACGGGAGCGTCTTTCGGACGCCGCGTCAAAAATATGCGTCCAGAATTGTCCCTCTTTTCAATGGCCTCTTAACATGAGCGTGAAGACTTTTTCGAAGCTAAAAAAGTTTTTTCGTTTTCTATTACCGACGTAAGCTGTTAAGGAGAGACTGAGTTATTTTAACTCTTACTATAATATTGAAGCTAAATATCAGAATGTATTTCCCATTTCATAGCAGTGATTCACACAAACATGCACTGTTGATACTCAATTAGACAAATTATATTAATGAATGTAAATTATTCATTCAAGCCGAGAGCAACTGTTAATGCTGAACGGGCTATTTTCTTTCCTACTTAGTTAACTAATGTGAATCGGTAAAATTTTAGGTGGTTAAACAGGCTACTCCCGGGATGAATATTATCGCCCTCGCTGCCGGAGATCCTATTCGATACGATTTAGGCCCCCTTCACACTTGCGTTTCTCAACGCCGCCTTTAAAAACATGGACACGGTAGAAGGTTTAGCTATAATTGTTTTTTACGGAGCCCTTCACACTTGCATTTTTTTTCACCGGCACTTTTTCTAACGCAAGTGTGAAGGGGACCTTAGGGAACCTTATGTTTTGATCGGTAATACATATTACCCGTAAAAAGAACAGGAGGTTTTATTTTTTATTTGTAATGTTGTTACTCGCATAACTCAAATTTTTTTGAACCAAATTGTGTGAAATTTGGTGGGATTAGCTAGTTGTGACAGTATGCGTTTAAAATCATAGATCCTGAAAATATTATAGACGGAGAGAAATAAACAGTGTTGAATCGTTCTAATTCAGCGGTATATAGTATTCAATATTATTGTATTTCGTTTCGTCTATGATATTCCTAAGATCTATGATTTAAAACGCATATTGTCACAACCCTAGTCATCATCCAGGAACCATTTGATGAGATTTTGGGAGCGATTGGGTCAACGGTTAATAATAATTGTAACTCGACAAGAAAATATATGTAACGGCGGCGAATGTATACGCTCTACGAGTGCTCGTTCGGGTTATCATATATTTGCTAAAATGTGTTTATTATTCAGTCATTCGAAAGATCCCAATAGGCAGTTTGACATGAATTGGGCTTGGCTCATTTCTCTCAATTGCTATATGATTTCTTAGTAATACTTTGTATTTTATTAATACGAAGGTACTCCATATTTTTGGGGTAAATTCGGAGTAATTGAACGATTTGACATTTTCATTCTTAAAATAAAACTATATAATAATCAGGGTTGTGACAATATGATTTTAAATTAATTTATCTCAAGAATATCACGGACGAAATGAAATGGTATCGAATACTATATACCGCTGGTGTAGAACCATTCAATACTCTTTAATTCTCTCCGTCTATAATATATCCGTGATGTATACCTACAGGTACAAAAATATTAATGAACAAATAAATTTAATTTAAATTAGTATTCATGATCATGGGTACCAAGCCATGCAAGTTATAACCCATTAGCTCGTTAAAATAACGAGATGAAAATGATTAGGTACTTTTAGTTTTTCTTATATGGCAGAAAATGTGGACCTGTTCGATATCTCGTAGAGTCGTAACCCCCCTAATTTCTTCAATTTAATAGCGGTGCTGAAAGCTGCTCTGCACCTCCCCCTGGTGGTGGGGTCTGGAGTTACTCTGGACAATGTGGAAGATTACATGACCGCCAATGGACTCATTGTAGGCTCACACTTCAAAGAGAACGGAAGGTAGGTTTAGAGAAAATGGAATGGAAGGTAGGTTCAATGAGAACGGAAGGTAGGTTCAAAGAGAACGGAAGGTAGGTTCAGTGAGAACGGAAGGTAGGTACAAGGAGAACGGAAGGTAGGTACAAAGAGAACGGAAGGTAGGTACAAAGAGAACGGAAGGTAGGTACAAAGAGAACGGAAGGTAGGTTCAGTGAGAACGGAAGGTAGGTTCAAAGAGAACGGAAGGTAGGTTCAGTGAGAACGGAAGGTAGGTTCAAAGAGAACGGAAGGTAGGTTCAGTGAGAACGGAAGGTAGGTTCAGTGAATATTGAAGGTAGGTTCAAAGATAAAGGAAGGTAGGTTCAAAGATAACGGAAGGTAGGTTCAAAGATAACGGAAGGTAGGTTCAAAGATAACGGAAGATAGGTTCAAAGATAACGGAAGGTAGGTTCAAAGAGAACGGAAGGTAGGTTCAGTGAGAACGGAAGGTAGGTACAAAGAGAACGGAAGGTAGGTTCAGTGAGAACGGAAGGTAGGTACAAAGAGAACGGAAGGTAGGTTCAGTGAGAACGGAAGGTAGGTTCAAAGAGAACGGAAGGTAGGTTCAGTGAGAACGGAAGGTAGGTTCAAAGAGAACGAAAGGTAGGTTCAGTGAGAACGGAAGGTAGGTTCAAAGAGAACGGAAGGTAGGTTCAGTGAGAACGGAAGGTAGGTACAAAGAGAACGGAAGGTAGGTTCAGTGAGAACGGAAGGTAGGTACAAAGAGAACGGAAGGTAGGTTCAAAGATAACGGAAGGTAGGTTCAAAGAGAACGGAAGGTAGGTTCAGTGAGAACGGAAGGTAGGTACAAAGAGAACGGAAGGTAGGTTCAGTGAATATTGAAGGTAGGTTCAAAGATAAAGGAAGGTAGGTTCAAAGATAACGGAAGGTAGGTTCAGTGAGAACGGAAGGTAGGTTCAGTGAATATTGAAGGTAGGTTCAAAGATAAAGGAAGGTAGGTTCAAAGATAACGGAAGGTAGGTTCAAAGATAACGGAAGGTAGGTTCAAAGAGAACGGAAGGTAGGTTCAAAGAAAACGAGCGAGGACTAAAATAAATAGAGATAAAGAATAACTTTATCTCTATTTCATTTTTAAAGAATGAATTGTTGCAATAAATTAATATCAAGAGTTTTTGATAGAAATTAAAAACATCCATAAGATATTTGAACAGCTAAGTAGGTAATTTTTCCTAAAACCTTTTGAGTTTTATTTACAAAAATATGTCACTTTTCAAGTTTATTCAAGATAATAGAAAATTAATGGAAATAACATCGTAGGTCAATGTTCTAACCCTTATTAATTTCCAAATGTTCTACATTAGTAACTAATTGATTTTATTTATTTTCAGGTGGGACGGTGATTTGAGTAAAGAAAAAGTAGTCGAGTTTGTACAGAAAATAAAGTCTTTACGACAAACTACTTGAGAAAATTAGGCACAATATTAGGTAAACCAAAATAAAAGAGTAAATAATTGATATTTTTTACTAATCACTTTTTACAATGTACACGAGATGTCATTCACATCTAAGTAATAGTGTCCATGGCTAAGTTAGGGAAATAATACGTCATCAACTGTGGACCAATCACTGTCAGGGAAGTAATACGTCATTCACTGTGAACCAATCACTGTCAGGGAAGTCATACGTCATCAACTGTGGACCAATCACTGTCAGGAAAGCATTACGTCATTCACTGTGAACCAATCAATCACTGTCAGGGAAGTCATACGTCATCAACTGTGGACCAATCACTGTCAGGGAAGTAATACGTCATCAACTGTGAACCAATCACTGTCAGGGAAGTCATACGTCATCAACTGAATACCAATCACTATTAGGGAGTTTTGCCTGCAGGTAAACTTGAACTGCTAGTTATTTGACTTATGTATGACAGTGTCTAGCTTCCGGTTGATGTTCAGGATGAAGGATAGAATCCTGTGACACTCTTAATAGCCTCCCTCTGTTCATAAGGAGTCATGCCCTGGTACTTGTTCAGCTCCATGGTGAAATTGACGCGTCCTGATGACAAGCGCCTTAGTTCGGTGGAGTACCCTATTAACTCTGAGAGAGGGACCAACGCCTGGATTGTCTGAGGGAGTATGGAAGAGAAAAAGATGAAACGAATGAACTTGAGAGAAAAGTATTTTGAAAACTATAGTTCTCAAAAACTATAACCAAATTCAGTGTACGGTAGCTAGGTTGTAATGTCTAGTAGAAATTTCAATAAAAACTCTACAAAGATCAATTTAAAAATAAAATATTTGTAGTAGCTAATATCCCTGAGAATGAAATAGACAAAATATAATTGTTTATTGATATCTGTATACATTATTCTGCAATTCATGGAGAGTTTTTCCAGATCGTTGTGGTATTTAAAAAAAACGTAAAAAAATGGTGAACTAGGGTAAACTAAAACTGTTAAATCACCAATAATGTTAGTTTATTGTTAAAAATATAAGAAATAAATTTTAGCTCGATCGAGGAGAGGTTCAGAGTAGTCAGTACTCACTTTGACTCCACCGCGAACAGTCACGTCGATGACCTCCGCTCTCCTCTTGTTCAAATCGGCTGACAGCATCTGACTGAACTGCTCCTCTCCTGTCAGTACAACCATCATCAAAGGTTCTGCCAGCATGCAACCTGCCTCTGTCAGTAACTGAAAATGATAAGAAAAAAGATGTACATTAATAATTAAGTAGCTAGTTTTGAAGGGTAGCTAGTGTATATCTACGATCGTACGGAGGCAAGAAGGTTTTTATCCTGGGATATTGAAGGAATATCCCAGGAGTAAATTATTACCGCCTGGGATTTGGATTGCCATGTTTTGTAAAATGAAGAATGAGAATAAATTTAGGTAGTTAGTTAATAATGAAATATTGATTAAAATATATAATATTAATTAAATTTCTGGAGAAAATGTCTATACTCTTTACTCACTTGCTTTACACTCTTTACTCACTTGCTTTACACTCTTTACTCACTTGCTTTACACTCTTTACTCACTAGCTTTACACTCTTTACTCACTTGCTTTACACTCTTTACTCACTTGCTTTACACTCTTTACTCACTTGCTTTACACTCTTTACTCACTTGCTTTACACTCTTTACTCACTTGCTTTACACTCTTTACTCACTTGCTTTACACACTGGCCTGCTACAGCAGATATGAACGCATCCGTGGTTCTCTTGGTGGTGGTGAACCACTTGATCCCCACTGTCACCCCCCTAACGGGGCACGAAAGCACCGGTCCCGTGGATAGAGCGCTAATAACCCCCGCCGTGATGGCATTCAGGTGACTGCGACGCACAGTATTTAAATTCTAAAAAAAAAAATTATCATTATTAAAATTATCATCAATAGCTATTTACTTTGTTGCCAAGTCATCGTATAGTTCCACATTTTAAATATTATTATAAAAGATATATTTCAAAATAACCAGTTAAAATGGTAAATTAGCTATACATTACTTTCATATTACAGAGCCATACGGAAAATTTGAAAGTTCAGCTTTTGAAAACAGCTTTTGATGAAGAAATTGAGTTTGAAGAAATTTTAATCCAAAATTTCACTCAACTACAAATGTCCATTAGTTACTATCCCTAACTCGTATCCAAATTAGAAAGAAATTAAATAATCCTAATTTAAATTAATCAAATTAAGAAGTGTCAATAACACTAAAGACCATTTACTTCGTTTGAACTAAAAAATAGTCACTCACATCTAAGTTTTCTCTGGTCCGAATCATCTGCAGGCTTTTGAATTTCTCTTCAATTGGGGCAGTTTTGAGTACCATCTCCAACTCAACATGCTGCCGAACATCACCTGTGAGATTAGAGAAAAGAAACATAGCTATCACTATTTAAGGAGAAGATGTAGCTAGGTTTAGTGTCATCATTGAATGAATTTTTAATTAATAGTGGATAAGTAGCTAATTATCTAATTTTAACAATAAAAATGAAATCACCAATAGTCCTTTAGTCTCCACTCACCAATAGCCCTATAGTCCCCCCTCCACTCACCAATAGCCCTATAGTCATCCTCTCCACTCCCCGATAGTCACTCTCCACTCACCAATAGCCCTATAGTCACTCTCCACTCACCAATAGCCCTATAGTCACTCTCCACTCACCAATAGCCCTATAGTCACTCTCCACTCACCAATAGCCCTATCCACATTCACCCTCTTCTCCACTTCTTCAGAGGCTATTTTCTCGAGGTAGGCTACTTGCAGTTTGCCGATGTCTGCGTCTATCCGGTACTCATTGGCCAGTCTCGAGGCCACTATCTCCAGGTGGAGCTCACCCATTCCTAGCAGGGAAAACTTGTGTTAGGAACTATCGAAAAGAATAGAAATAATTCAATAATAAAGATAAAATAACTTAGAACTGCTTATTCCTAACTGTTTCTACTATTAACTTGAAATTTATTCACATGGGGTAAGTTACGAGTTATTGAACCATTCCACATTATCGATCACATAAGGAAAAAAACATATAATTTTCATTTAGCTATCTGCTATTTTTTCTTACATGATCGAAAATGTGGAACCGTACGATAACCCATAGCTTACCCTCAATAGGTAGGTAGCTATAGTTAGTTTCTCACCACCCAGTACGAGCTGGCCCGTGTCCGGGTCATTGGTGACTCTGAGACTGGGGTCCTCCCTTTGCATCACACTGAGGGCCTGGTCCAGACCCTTCTGGTAGCGGGGAGAGGAGGCCTCTGAAATGGGGAAGATATCAGAATAATAATAATTTATTAAAAAAGGAAAATAAAAACATGTAAAGTAGCTACACAAGAAAAAATACGCATTTCAACAAGCATATATGAAGTTTCTTTAAGAAAGTTTTTAGGCCCTAAGATAAGGTAAGAAGAGGTATATGATATAGTCAAATAATAATAGCTACATGCAGTTTAAACATTGTGTAGCTAGCTACACTAAATTGGCTCTAACATTAATCGCAACATTTCATATAAGTTAGCTACCTCAGATATCAATTACAGTCTTAATAAAATTATAGCAGTGTGGGGTAATCTTACGAGTTTTCGGACGGTTCAACATTTTCGATCATATAAGAACAAGTAGTTAGCAATATAATTATAATTTAAATAATACTTCAATTATTATTACATTTTTCTTACGGAATCGAAAATGTGGACTCATCTGCAATTTGGAGTTTACCCTATAATATTCTTTAATTAAAGTCTCAGCTACTCAAAAAAAAATCCACTGATAATTTTTCATGGAAAATAAGTAAATTTTTCATTCTTAACCTTTTAAGTAAATTCTTTCTTTTCTCACCTATTGAGCAGAAGAAAACAGGTTCAGGAACTCTCACCCCGACAAGCAGGTGACTATTGGTGTCTTCTACGTTTGTGTCCGTGCTCTTCTCTCTGGCACGCTTTTGACTGCTTTCACTGTAGTTTTTCCTAGCCTTCTCCACGTCACTCTGGTTAGCAACCATCGTGTCCCCTGTTATTGTTTTCTGAAATGCGAAAGTAGTGGATAAAATAATGAATAATTTTACAAAGGATAGGGTAAGTTCCGAGTTATCGGACAGCTAAACATTTACGGACACGAAAGAAAAAGTATATACCAATTACTATCAATTTGTATCCATGATACCTGCAGGTATCATGGATACAAATTAAAATAGAAGTTGAGTAATAATTTTTTTCTTAGCTATATGACCGAAAATGTGGAACAGTCCAATAAATAGGAACTAACCCTATAGCTATATATAGACATAATCTTCCACTGTATTAACGAAAAATAATACCAACTACCTAACTATGAACTGTCCTTTAAATCTATAGCTACTAAAAATATCCATCTTGTGTTTATTTATTTGGTGTCTGCTTCTAGACGAATATTAAGCATGAAAAATGTTACTATGAAAGCTATACATCTGAATATATTAGCTAAAATAAAATTTAAATTTTTATGATTTAGCTACTTCAATTTTTATATGAATTTTATCTATTAAATATAGTAGTTAACTATCAGATTAGGCAGAATTTTTTTTAATTGATTTCAATTCACTGAAAAATAACCTATCGGGTAAAATGTATTATCGAATAGCCGTTATTATTAACGGGCAAGTACACTAGTAGTAAATATTTCTCAGTAGGTAGGTACACTAACTTTGAGTCCAGACACTGCCACTATTGTTCCAGCATTGGCTGAGGAGACTTCCTTGAAATCGTTAGCTAGAATGGTGTACAGTCGGTTAACTTTCTCACTGCTACTTCTGTTGATGTTGTACAGCCTACCCCCCTGTAACAGGAGAAAAGGGTTGAATAAGATGGAGAAGCTAATAGATATAGCATTTTAGCTAATTTTTTTTTTTAAAAGACAATATTTTTCCATTAAAAACAAGGAAAAAAAAATGATGAATTTTAAATAAGATACTCAAAAACTATAGCTTGGGTAAGTTCCGAATTACCGGTCAGTTCCACATCTTCGGTCATATAAGAAAAAACGATATCTTAATGTAGATTTAATTTTTATTTTAGTTGGTATCCATTTTCTTATTTGACCAAAGATGTGGAACTGACCGGTAATTCGGAACTTACCCTAGCTATTAGTTAATAAAAAGAATAAGATGTTTTCATGTGGCTAAAACTTTACAGTAACTATATACATAACGATACAAAAAGTATCATTGATACCAGATTTAAACACCGTTAGATTATTGAATTAATGATGAAAACGATAGATATGTTAAAAAGAAAAAAAAACAATTCATAATTCAAACTACAACTGTTCAGGCCCCACAGGACGCTACCACCTTCTCCTCTCTTTCAATCAGCAGAAATAGCTTCAAGATAGAGCGCCTGCAGGCAGTTTAATACCAAACATTGACAATATTAAAGTAACAATGAATCTTCTTTTTCAATCACCAGAGATAACTTAAGGATAGAACCCCTAGTGTCAGTTTGATACCGAACTCTCTCACCTGTTCCAAAGTGCCACTGTATATCCTGACGAAGGTCAGCATGCCTCCTCTCTGTGAGTCGTAGATCACTTTGAAGGCAAGGGCACACAGGTTGGGGGAGTACAAGCGCACGTTCTGGGGGAAGTTCTCCAGGGGGTTAGGTAGGTAGGCTATCACAGAGTCCAGTAAAGGCTGAACTGCTATGTTCTTGAAAGAACTTCCTAACAACACTGGCACACACTTCTGAAAAGTTTAAGTAAGATTAGAAAGATAAACTTAATTCAAAAACTGATAAAAGGAAAAGAATATGCATAATAAATAGAGCTACTCAAACATTCAAAACATAAAGATACATAGCTAGCTAGCGACTACTTTTTTTACAATGAATTACTTAAAAAAAAGAGATCATTCGCTACCTAAATCAAAGCTGTTCAAAACCCTTTTATGACCCCCTCAAGGGATTTTGAACAAAGATTTCTCCCCTAGTTTTTTTTCATTTCTCTCCCACCAAGCACATAAATATCATAGCATCCTAAGCATTTTGTCCTTCAATAAATGATTTGTAGCTAAGCATTTGTTGTGTGCTATAAAAATTAGATGGTAAATTCAATTAGGTACTCTTTTTGCATCTAAGCAAATAATATAATTATGGTAGTTAATAGCAGAATGGTTACGGTCTTTTTTATATAAATTGAACATATAGGTAGCTACACAAAATTAAGGGCAGGTTAAGCTTTTCCAACAGATTCTTAATTAATGTTAATCTAAATACACTAACCAGTTTGATAGAATGTGTGGTAGCTAATGAGTGGATAATTATTTCATTTGTTTAACTCAAAATGACATTTTCCATCCAACTGACACTAGATTTTTAGCAATAAGCACTAAGTAGCTAGCAAATGAATGAAATTGCATAAAGAAATACGTAATTCACCCTATCTCCATTTGCCGACTATATCTTAAAGAATGTATAGAGTTATTTACCTGTCTGATGGTACAGTTCCTAATGGCTTTAATTAACAGATCAGCAGGTATGTTCGAGTAGTCCTCATGTTCGATGATGTGTTCTGCGACATTGCTATCGATGTCACCCAGCTGTTCACAGAGAGCAGATCTGGCATCGCTGAACAGTGAAAAGTTGGTCGACTCTTTGGTTATTTTGGAAATTTGGAAGTCTCTCCCCTCACCTATGCTAGAAAAAGATGTTCACAATGTTCATCATCAACATTTTTGAACATTAATTATCAATTATTCATGAATAAATTTGAAATATTAGATTTCAATTATTCATGAATAAATTTGAAACATTAGATATCAATCATTCAGAGGTTTCATATTTTCGATAAGAAAGAAATGGTAGCTAGCTAAATATTATAATTTAACTTAGCTATTATTTTAATTGGTATCCATGATACCTGCAGGTATCATGGATACCAATTAAATTATAAATATATTAAAAATGAAAAAATCAAGTAGCTATCAAACAAGGAACATTTTTTGAGATAGCTACCAATGTTTGAAGAGTTCAAACCAGTCAAACTGACTGCTTGGTAGTTCCTGCCTTATTTCATTCTAAGACTCTATTCAGAAGCACATTACTGACTTTTGTCTGAGGGCTGCCATCTAATTTCAGTGCCACAAATGAGATCCATCACCCCAGTGAACTGTTTGCCCTGGCCTAGAGGTAACTGAAATAAAATAGACACTATTTCCATATTTCATTCTATAACATCATTATTTAGACACATTCTATAGCTAATTTATGCAGTTTCTTAAAGGAAGATTACATCTAATTTTCAAGATTACTTTTAGTAGGGGTTTAAAATGTTCTTCACCTATATCGTAGACTATAGCACTTCAGGATAGAGCCCCCTGTGGGCTCTAACAAGTAAGCAAGCAACTGTAGCTACCTGCAATAACAGCGGGTTGGTGTCTAGTCCTGTCCTGATGTCTTCTATACTATCTTCATAACTAGCCGCAGGTTTATCCATTTTATTGAGGTAGCAGAGTCTAGGTACTTTGTACCGATTTGCCTGCGTCCACACAGTCACTGTCTGCGCTTCAACACCTACCATTGAAATAGATTTTATTAATACCTATCTACATACATTAGCTACAATTAGTAAAGTTTCTTTACGGAGTATAAAATAGGAAAACTGGTGAAATTTATTAGGGTAGCTAATTTACGAATAATCGGTCGATTTCACATCTTCAGTCACATAAGATAAACATATAAAATAATAATTAAATAGCTAATCATTATTTAACAGTTATTGCTTATATGACCGAAGATGTGAAACTGACCAATAATTTGTAACTTACCCTACATAAAGATACACTTTTCAATACCTCTCAGTAGAAATTTTGACCAGAATCCATTGGCAATGATTTAGCTTCAATAAACAGAATCAAATTTATCTTCCTAAGACATTGACACTAACCAGCCGAAGCATCAATGACTGCCACTGCCCCATCCACAACCCTGAGGGCTCTCTCCACCTCTATGGTGAAGTCCACATGACCAGGAGTATCCACCAGACTCATTGTGTGCTCCTTCCAAGGAAAAGTCACTGCAGCCGACTGAATGGTGATGCCTGAATGATAATGCATTAGATTTAATGTGACAGTTTATAGCTATAGGTTAATAAAGCTGTATTTAAATACCAAAGTAGGAGGTTTTTAAATAAAATATGGGCATGTAGAAAACTATTATCAATTGTTTTTTAACAAATTGACTACAGAGTGGTAGCAACTTATTTGTAACACTATGTAGCTATATTACTGATAGACAATGTGGTACAAAATTCAAGCCTGAATTAAACTTTGACAACGAGTTGTTTTGTTCTCTGGATTCTATGATAGAAACAAGATCAATAGGTGGCACATGTGATACAAAAGCAATAACGTAAACTTGGAGTTTTTGCAACATAAATTAGGCAAGACCCCACAGCTACTGAGTACTGATAGCTACATAGCTAGTCAATGTATTAAATGAAACTGTAGCTAGCTACTATATTTTGATTTTAAGTAGTTAATGCCCTAATACCTCTATCTCTCTCCTGCTCCATGTAGTCCATAGTGGTGTCACCGTGGTGCACTTCTCCGATGGTTTCTTGAAAGCCGCTGTAGTAGAGCATTCTCTCTGTGGTTGTGGTTTTGCCTGCAGAAGAACATTGACAACATCAATCTAATTTGTTATAGTGGGGGTTCAAGGTCTTCTTCAGAATAAAATGTGATATAAAACATGTTGAAAAGGATTTAAAAGTAAGGGACTCAAAAAAATAGTCGAAGGAAAATAGCACCATGAACAAAGTCACCTACCACGAGTTCACAACAAAATTCATAAATGCAGAAAAGCTACATTGTGCATACAGTCACTTACCAGTGAAATTAATGAAGCTTATGAGTCTACCTAACACTAAAAGGTAAGACCTCTTCTGTCATTAAACTGATCCAGTAACTACCTTCTAGTATAAGCATCTTCTCGACTTCAATTGTACTAACAACTGTGATATTGTGGAACACAAACCGACCTGGGTTTAAAAACTCACCAGCGTCAATGTGAGCCATGATGCCTATGACTCTCTTTTTGGAGACAATCTCAGAAACTTTAGATGAGGACAACCTAGCTGAGTCAGGAGACACTTTCAGTCTTCTGCTGCATCTGTCAAGTATAAAGTAATAGCTATAAGTAACAGACCAAGAATAAAATGTAGAAGATAATAATGACAATATATAATCTTATACATTAGCTAAATAAGTTAAGTTCCCATAATTATGGCCAACAGACATTTCCACATTTTCAATCATAGATAAAAAGAACATTTCAACTCGTTATTTTAATTATTATATAATATGATTGAAAAATGGAACCTACCTCGATAAAATATAAGTAATAACTAGCTGTGAGAAAAAATTTACAAACCTTTTAATGATACTGTTTCTCAGAGCGTTCATTTTGATGGTGAGAGTGAAGCTATTATGCTATGCCTATTAGTTAGTTACCACTCGTATGTAAAGAAAGTAAACACAATCCCATATCTTCTTAATCAATTGAGTTAATCCTCAGAAGTTCCACACTGAAAAATAAAACAGAATGGCATTTAATGATGCAGTTGTCACTGAGACTGGCACTTGGTTAATTAATTTTCTTTTACAGTGATTCACTTATCTGGATGTTCTAGGTTATATAAAAGTGAAAAGAGTAGCTAGCTACCAAATAATAAATTATTTTGAGACAGACTGACAGTTAGTTAAGTAAATGTTCAGTAAAATTGAGAATTCAGAATTCTGCTTGTTACATAGCTTCCGGCCATTTTCTAAAATGTGGATAAATTGGCCAGTCAACTGAAGAACTAAGTAAAAACCTCGATGGTGATTTTGAAGTAAATGTAGCTAATTAGGTAAAAAATTAGGGATGGGACAATACAGAATCATTCAGAGAGCGAGGTCATGTACAGTTGTTTTTAGATTATTTTAATAGCAAACATGCTAATATCAATTTTACTCAAGAAATAGAGCATAATTCGCAATTGTCATTTTTAGATTGTACAGTAACTAGGTGTAGAGATCAATTTAAAACTTCTGTTTTTAGAAAATCTTCATTTACAGGTTTAGGAACAAGTTTTTATAGTTTTTGTTCATTTAATTTTAAACTCAATTGTATATCAACCCTAATTTTCAGAGCTTACAATATATGCAGCAATAATTTTAACTTTCACAAGGAATTACGTTTTTTAAAGTCATTTTTTAGAAATAATGGTTTTTGTACTAATTTTTTAGAAAGACAGATTAACAAATGTTTAGCCAAATTTTCAAAACAATCAAATAATCAACCAGAGTCACCTACCAGCACGGACGATATATTTTATGTTTCTCTTCCATATTTCGGAAAGCAATCTGAAAATTTAAAACATGACATTTTAAAAGTTTTTAATAAGTTTTTTCCATCTGTTTCTTTTAAAGTAGTTTTAGTCAACAAATTTACAATAGGATCATTTTTTAATTTCAAAGAAAAGCTCCCGCTTTGCATGCTCTCTTCCGTTGTGTATCACTTTAGTTGCGGGCAGTGCCCGTCTGATTACGTGGGCATGACGTCACGTAATCTTTATATGCGGATAGCAGAGCATGCAGGGCGGAGCTATAGAACCAATAATATTTTGGCATCTCCACCTCATTCTTCCATTAGAGACCATACTGAACAGTGTAATAGTGCAATTTCCATAGATAATTTTAAGATTTTAAACTCTACCTCAAATAGTTCAGACTTAAAAATTTTAGAATCTCTTTATATTTTTAAAAGCAAACCTTCATTAAACCTCCAGAATAGTTCATTCCCTTTTTTAATTGTAGATAGCTGATTTTTATCATTTTTTTTATATATTGTTTTTTTTTATTATCTTGATTTTATCATTTCTCTTTCACTTTTTAATTTTTTGATCTTTTCTTTTATCTCCAATAAATTTTGTATAACTTTTTTAAACTCATTACAGATGCCTACTTTGATAATGATTCATGTACTGAATCGAAACGTCAGATTTTATAAACTATGAAAATTTTAACTTTGTTTTTAGCCTTCTCCTTCATTTTAAAATTGTGCAGAATTCCTGTAAATTTTATTCAAAATACAGAATCAGTACCGTAACTTGTAATTTTGGAATTGAAGTTAACATGGTAATCAAATGAATTTGAAATTCAGAATTTCTATCTTTATTTTACATTGATTCATTTAATTTACTTCTAAAATTATATTTTTGCATATTGGATAAGGCTTTTGGCCAGTCTGTATTTTATGCACTTAACTCCTCTGACTTATCCAAAAATCTGTGTGAAGTGTCCAGCAACATTTCTCCTTATTTTGGCTAGTCCTCCAACATTTTTACATTTCCCCTCCCAAAATTAAAAGTAATATTATAGGGTTAAATTACTAAAAGTCCTCTGACAACTGACATATCAGAAGAATTTACTATCAAATAGGTACTATCTGGGCAATTGGCTTTGGTATAGTTAAATGCAGAATGAAAACATTTTACCGTGAAACTTTCAGACTGAAGAATTAGTCTCTTCTCCGGCGCAGAGATTTTAATTTGAGAGAGAGTTACTCTCCGACTCTCAGCCGCAGATTCAGAATCTCCCACAACTAAATAATGGTAACATAGTAATTAATTCATGATCTCCCGCAGAGATCTCCAATTTCTAAAATTCAATCAAAAACTCCCACAGAGAGTCTTGGAAAAATGTTCCATATTCTGCAGACTGACAGCGAGTCTGCAGTCTCGGATTGAATCCTATGTTCCCATGCCAGTCTGCAGAAACAGGACCTGGTATAGTGTTCGTAGAGAAAAAATCTCTTATTCTGTTCCGACTGCTTGTCCCATGTTACAGAGGCTGGAAAATTTGGTATCTAGCTAAGCCAATTTTTGAGCAAAAATTTCACAAAAATTCTAAGCCAAGCCAATTTGGCTCCTTTTTTGAAGATTTAAAGCCAAAATTAACATGGGAACTGGGGAACATAGGAATTAAATAAAAAATTTGGTAAATTTGTGCTTTAGGTCCCCCACCAATTTTCGATATTTTGACACTTTTTATAGGTAAAAGGAGCCATTTTAAGATGATTTTCATGAATACCATTTGTTGTGCAAACGCTTCGTTTTCGAGATATAGCGCAATTATGTTTCCGATAGGTTAGATTAAGTTTAGGACTTTAGGTCAATGCAGAAAAATTCCACCAACAAGTCGGTGGAATTTACCATGAAATACAGTCTGAGTTTAGGGGTCTGGCAAGACATTAAGTAGGGTCAAGCAGGTAAATTGCAGCACACTGACTTACTGCAGCCTCTTACAACAGAAACATCATCCATGTTTTAAAGTATGGACAAAGTCGCCAGTATATTGGCGACTTTAGAGGGGTTAAATAAGTTGGAAAACTTGTAACATTCCGCAGTTGATACTATCTCGTGAGTCATTCCGCAGTTGATACTATCTCGTGAGAGCCATTCCGCAAATGATACTATCTCGTGAGATCCATTCCGCAGGTGATACTATATCACGAAAGTCATTCTGCAGGTCATACAATCTCGTGAGAGTCATTCCGCATGTCATATTATCTCGTGAGAGTCATTCTGCAGGTCATACTATCTCGTGAGAGTCATTCTGCAGGTCATACTATCTCGTGAGAGTCATTCTGCAGGTCGTACTATCTTGTGAGAATCATTCCGCATGTCATATTATCTCGTGAAAGTCGTTTTGCAGGTCATACTATCTCGTCCAGACTGAAAAGAAGGTCTCCTCATACCCAGGATTTTTTTATACAGAAATTGGGAATTGGGCTCAGCAAATAACATGGGAACATAGGAATTAAATAGCACTTGGGCGCAGGATCAATCCACAAATCCTGCTGTACTTTTCAGACTGGTATCTCGTGAATCATTCTGCATCCTGCAGGTGAAACTATCTCGTTAGAGCCATTCCGCAGGTGATACTATCTCGTGAGAGTCATTTCGCACGTCATACTATCTCGTAAAAGTCACTCCGAATTTCCGCAGGTCATACTATCTCGTGAGAGTCAATCCACAGGTCATACTATCTCGTGAGTCATTTCGCAGGTCATAGGTACAATCTTGTGAGAGTCATTCCGCAGGTCCTAATATCTCATGAGTCATTCCGCAGGTCATACTTCATTTATTAGCCCAGACTGTATTTCATGGTAAATTCCACCAACTTGTCAGTGGAATTTTAAATTTTTCTCCATTGAAAATAATACCTATTCTGGCAAAGTCGGAGGATTTTTAGTTATTTATTCCTATGTTACCATTAATTTTGAATTTTCGGTGGAAAAATGAGTAAAATCACTAAAATGTCGGTGGATCAGTCAAATTACTGGAAATTCATGGTGGATTTCTTTCAGCTATTTTAAAAAGTCAGTGGAATTTTGAGCACCAAATACAGACTGGTTATTAGCTTTCTCTATCTTTCATTCCGCAGTAGCATTTCATTCCGCATTATAGTACGGTTAGTACCTAGGTCATTCCGCAGTATTCTATACGAATGATAACTATCTAAAAGCTGAGCGGCGCACACCAGTACGGCGCACCAGATTACGGCACACCACTGTACATTCTATTAGAAAGGTAAATTGAATACAGATTAATGATAAATGGAGTGAATTTGATAGGTACCTAATTGTCGTATCAAATTCATGTCTGACGCCTGACGGTACCTGAATCCAATGTTTATACTGCACAGTTTAATTATTCAATTGAGATGTTTAATTTGGAATAGAAAATAAAATTCATCATAGAAAACTGTAATTGTAATTTTATGGGGTAACTATATTGTAAACTTTCAGACTTTCAGTCTGATGTGTAAATAAAAACTTATCAGTTAGCCATTAGGTAGATGTATCGGGGGGCGTGCCGCCACCCAAACCCCCCTGCCAGGTCATTAAACAATCATGAAGTGTGCAGAACAACAAACTAGCGGATACAACACATTACATATCAGTTTTTCACATTGAGGTCATTAATAGAAACTAGAAAGTACAGTGATGCGCCGTATTGTAGTGCGCCGTAATGTGGTGCGCCGCTCAGCTTTTAGATACTGTTGCAGTATTCCGCAAAATAGATAGTGCCCTCACTAAACTGGCGACTTTCCTGCCACAGTTTAAAACATGGAACATCATACATTCAAAACACACATGAAAAACTTAAATTAATAAATTTTAGCGTGCACTGCGCTTCTTTTGATAGCTATGAAACATTTTAATGTAGCTAATTTTGGTTCAGAATGTTTTAGAGACTCTCTTGAGAGGACCGCAATTAAAAATTAAAGGGCCGCAATTTACCTGCGTGGCCCTACCTACTATTAACTAGTATTTTACTTGGCCATCAACTGGCCAGTCTGCAAAAGATGCATGAAGTTGTGACTTGTGAAGTTCATCCGGCGACTAGGGTATTGAGGCCAGTCTGCAGAATATGGGACATTTTAAACATTTTTGCTGAGTTAGTACCTAAATAATCGGTAATCCTCAACTTCCTCCTATTTTTATATGTATTTTACTGAGAACAGAAGCTAAAATGTAGGATTTCTTGGAGAACAGTTCCTGGGCACTAACTAAAATGCGGAAAAAAAACGTGAGCGTGACGTGAGCGTGCACGCTCACGTCACCTAGTATTGACTAAAACACGGAAAATGGAATTTGCGTGCACGCCCACGCAACTAAGTTGACTAAAACATGGAAAAGTGGAATTTCATGGAATTTCTTGGCGTGCACGCTCACGCAACTGTCTAAAACGCGGAAAAAATGAAATTATTGGCGTGCACGCTCACGCAACTGTCTAAAATGCGGAAAAAAAGAATTGGCGTGCACGCTCACGCAACGGTCAAAAATATTTTTGATTCAAATATTTTTGGCTCAAATATTTTTGACTCAAATATTTTTAACTCAAATATTTTTGACTCAATATTTTTGACTCAAATATTTTTGACTCAAATATTTTTGACTCAAATATTTTTGACTCAAATATTTTTGACTCAAATATTTTTGACTCAAATATTTTTGACTCAAATATTTTTGACTCAAATATTTTTGACTCAAATATTTTTGACTCAAATATTTTTGACTCAAATATTTTTGACTCAAATATTTTTGACTCAAATATTTTTGACTCAAATATTTTTGACTCAAATATTTTTGACTCAAATATTTTCGACTCAAATATTTTTGACTCAAATATTTTTGACTCAAATATTTTTGACTCAAATATTTTTGACTCAAATATTTTTGACTCAAACATTTTTGACTCAAATATTTTTGACTCAAATATTTTTGACTCAAATATTTTTGACTCAAATATTTTTGAATCAAATATTTTTGACTCAAATATTTTTGACTCAAATATTTTTGACTCAAATATTTTTGACTCAAATATTTTTGACTCAAATATTTTTGACTCAAATATTTTTGACTCAAATATTTTTGACTCAAATATTTTTGACTCAAATATTTTTGACTCAAATATTTTTGACTCAAATATTTTTGACTCAAATATTTTGACTCAAATATTTTTGACTCAAATATTTTTGACTCAAATATTTTTGACTCAAATATTTTTGACTCAAATATTTTTGACTCAAATATTTTTGACTCAAATATTTTTGACTCAAATATTTTTGACTCAAATATTTTGACTCAAATATTTTTGGCTCAAATATTTTTGACTCAAATATTTTTAACTCAAATATTTTGACTCAAATATTTTTGACTCAAATATTTTTGGCTCAAATATATTTGGCACAAATATTTTTAACTCAAATATTTTGAATCAAATATATTCTTTAAAGATATATATTTTTAATTAATATTATTTTTTTCTTTTACTATTGATAACCCATTATTTTTATGGGAAGTACACTATAGTTAGTGAAATTGAAATATAAATATAAATTAGCGTGACGATATATTAATTTTATAATATAATTTTGAACGGAATTATGTGATGCATGAAAGGAACGTGCGTCACGCAACTTAATTAGCACAATGATGACAGAAAATATAAATTGGCGTGACGATATCAATTGTAGAATTTACTATTGTATGGAATTATGTGTTGGCGCGATAGAAACGTGCGGCACGCTGCTTAGTGAAAAGATAACAGAAATTATAAATTAGCGTGACGATATCAATTGTATAGTAAAATATCGGATGGAACTATGTGTTGGCGTGATAGAAACGTGCGGCACGCTGCTTAGTGAAAAGATAACAGAAATTTTAAATTAGCCTGACGATATCAATTGTATAGTAAAATATCGGATGGAACTATGTGTTGGCGTGATAGAAACGTGCGGCACGCTGCTTAGTGAAAAGATAACAGAAATTTTAAATTAGCCTGACGATATCAATTGTATAGTATAATATCGGATGGAACTATGTGTTGGCGTGATAGAAACGTGCGGCACGCTGCTTAGTGAAAAGATAACAGAAATTATAAATTAGTGTGACGATATAAATTGTATAGTATTATATCGGATGGAATTTTGTGTTGGCGTGACAGAAACGTGCGGCACACAGCTTAGTGAAAAGATAACCGAAATTATAAATTAGCATGACGATATCAATTGTATAGTATGATAACGGATGGAACTATATGTTGGCGTGATAGAAACGTGCGGCACACAGCTTAGTGAAAAGATAACAAAAATTATAAATTAGCATGACGATATCAATTGTATAGTATAATATCGGATGGAATTATGTGTTGGCGTGATAGAAACGTGCAGCCCGCTGCTTGGTGAAAAAATAACCGAAATTATAAATTAGCGTGACGATATCAATTGTATAGTATAATATCGGATGGAATTATGTGTTGGCGTGATAGAAACGTGCAGCCTGCTGCTTAGTGAAAAAATAACCGAAATTATAAATTAGCGTGACGATATCAATTGTATAGTTTAATATCGGATGGAATTATGTGTTGGCGTGATAGAAACGTGCAGCCCGCTGCTTAGTGAAAAGATAACCGAAATTATAAATTAGCGTGACGATATCAATTGTATAGTATAATATCGGATGGAATTATGTGTTGGCGTGATAGAAACGTGCAGCCCGCTGCTTAGTAAAAAGATAACCGAAATTATAAATTAGCCTGACAATATCAATTGTATAGTATAATAACGGATGGAACTATGTGTTGGCGTGGTAGAAACGTGCAGCCCGCTGCTTGGTGAAAAAATTACCGGAATTATAAATTAGCGTGACGATATCAGTTGTATAGTAGAATATCGGATGGAATTTTGTGTTGGCGTGATAGAAACGTGCAGCCCGCTGCTTAGTGAAAAGATAACCGAAATTATAAATTAGCCTGACAATATCAATTGTATAGTATAATAACGGATGGAACTATGTGTTGGCGTGATAGAAACGTGCGGCACACAGCTTAGTGAAAAGATAACCGAAATTATAAATTAGCATGACGATATCAATTGTATAGTATGATAACGGATGGAACTATATGTTGGCGTGATAGAAACGTGCGGCACACAGCTTAGTGAAAAGATAACAAAAATTATAAATTAGCATGACGATATCAATTGTATAGTATAATATCGGATGGAATTAAGTGTTGGCGTGATAGAAACGTGCAGCCCGCTGCTTGTTGAAAAAATAACCGAAATTATAAATTAGCGTGACGATATCAATTGTATAGTATAATATCGGATGGAATTATGTGTTGGCGTGACAGAAACGTGCGGCACGCTGCTTAGTGAAAAGATAACAGAAATTATAAATTAGTGTGACGATATAAATTGTATAGTATTATATCGGATGGAATTTTGTGTTGGCGTGACAGAAACGTGCGGCACGCTGCTTAGTGAAAAGATAACAGAAATTTTAAATTAGCGTGACGATATCAATTGTATAGTAAAATATCGGATGGAACTATGTGTCGGCGTGATAAAATTGTGCAGCCCGCTGCTTAGTGAAAAGATAACCGAAATTATAAATTAGCATGACGATATCAATTGTATAGTATAATATCGGATGGAACTATGTGTTGGCGTGATAGAAACGTGCAGCCCGCTGCTTAGTGAAAAGATAACCGAAATTATAAATTAGCCTGACGATATCAATTGTATAGTATAACATCGGATGGAACTATGTGTTGGCGTGATAGAAACGTGCGGCACACTGCTAAGTGAAAAGATAACAAAAATTATAAATTAGCGTGACGATATCAATTGTATAGTATAATATCGGATGGAATTATGTGTTGGCGTGATAAAAACGTGCGGCACACAGCTCAGTGAAAAGATAACAAAAATTATAAATTAGTATGACGATATCAATTGTATAGTATAATATCGGATGGAATTATGTGTTGGCGTGATAGAAACGTGCAGCCTGCTGCTTAGTGAAAAGATAACCGAAATTATAAATTAGCGAGACGATATCAATTGTATAGTTTGATATCGGATGGATTATGTGTTGGCGTGATAGAAACGTGCGGCACGCAAATTTAATTTAATATTTCATAGTAACTTTGATGAATTGCTTATAGTTATATCGTTAATTAATTCAACCAAACTATCTTAAATTTTTATAACTAGTCGTACAAATATATGGTACAGCTAGTCCTAGTTAAGTTTAGAAATTATTATTGTCAGTAGCGTAATTTTGTTCAGCACTAGGACATTTAATTTTAATCAAGCCTCAACAGATTCAATTAAATGTTTTTTTACGAAATTATTATATTAGAGTTTAAAGGTTATAAATATGAATTCAATCACTATTATTCGGCAAAAATAGAGAGAACCTACTTCTTGAATGCAGTCTCTTAGCAATGAATGTGACGAAAAGGGACACAAGCAGCTCACGGATGGAAGAGGTGATAATTAGGGCTGGGACAATATGCTCTAAAAACTATAGATCCCTAAAATGTTATAGACGGAGAGAACTAAAGAGTATTGAATGGTTCTAAACCAGCGGTACATAGTATTCGATATCATTTCATTTAGTTTCGTCTATGATATTTTCGGGATCTATAGTTTTTAGGGCATATTGTCCCAGCCCTAGTGATAATACTTGAAACGTACGAGCCTTCCTAACACAAGCCTTCCTAACACAAAAATCTATCACAAAATTAAAAAAGTGTTAACCCCCCGATGATACAGGGGGGGGGGGGTGTTTTTTGGTGAAAAAAAAGTTGACGTATCTTTCTGAAAATTCGTTAGAGTTCACGGTCCTCCGAAATGGAAATTGAAATAATGCGTCAGAAAGACTCCGAGATTCTCTAGAGAATGGTGTAGGTCAAAAGTTCCTAGGACCCAGGAAACTTCCTTCAACAAGCGTTTCAAAGTTCATTTTTTGGCCAAAAATGGCGTTACAGCTTTTTTTGGTCGATTTTACATGTCGAACTGGTCTAAAAAAGTGGTGTACGGACATGGTCCATGCCACACTTATGGCACTCATTGTGATGGTAAATTTTTTTCGAAATTCGACCCCTAACCCCCCTCAAAATGGGGGTTGAAGTTGACCTCTGTTCGTGGACCCGGGGTTGGACCCTGGAACCCTCTGATCAAAACGGGACCCACATCACGTGAAAGATCCCAAAATTCCCTACAAGACCATACAAGTATGATTTTCATAGACCCAAACCAAGCTGAGCTACGCAATTCCGAAAATGTCAAATTTTTGCATTTCAGCCCAAAATTTTTCCGACCTGAAATTTTTTTGTAATTTTTTCTCACGGAAATGGCATTCACGGCAAAATGGTTGGGTTTAAGGAGGGAAAGTCATCAGGTCAAAAAGATGCGGGCACATTTTCCACATTTAAGAACAGTTAGCACGTACCACATTTCCTCCCCCAACTCCTTCTATGGCGGTTCCCCCAGCACCTATAAAATCACTCACTTTTGTCTTTGAGGTCGTGTAGCTACGACCATGGTCGACACACAGATTTCTCATACCTGGAAATGGATACGTCTCAAAATTGTCTACACGACACAACAATCCACAACTCTCTACTTCTACCAGGGGAGGAGCTATAAGCTCTACAAAATAAAATTGAATTTCACGAAATTCAAAAGCCGAAATTTAAAAAAAAACAGAACTGAGGCCCTGTGGAGACCCCAGTGCTCTTTCATATTCCAAAAGGGCTAAGCTTTAGACCCAAAACTGTAGGAGGAGATGAGATTTCTAACTTTAGTTGCACTGTTTATATATTTACTTAGTTTTTCCCAAGGAAAAAGCTGAGAGTCAGCGCACACCACACACACACGAATATCGCAAGCTCCCCCCCATGTATCGTTGGCATGGACGGAGGTTCCCCCACCTAAAACCCCCCACCTGGGTGTGGGGTGGGGGTTGGGTGGGAATGATTGGGGGATGAACCCAAGGACCAAGGTCCATGGTGTGGTTCCGGGGGAACGGCGCCGCCAGAGGGATGGGGGGTCGCAAGCTCCCCCCCATGTATCGTTGGCATG
>CANNZV010000989.1:0-33335 GCA_947561585.1 Caprella mutica
CTTTAAAATATATTCCTCAAAATTATTCACATTAAAATATTCCTATAAAAACATTGCTTCAAAATTATTCACATAAAAGTATTCCTATAAAAATATTTCTTCAAAATTATTCACATAAAAATAATGATGTAAAGAATACCAATGAAAAAAAAATATTCCTTCAAAATTATTCATATGTGAAAGTATTCCTTTTCATAATATTATCCCTATAATAAAATTCTCAATGGTGCAACCACCAGTGAATTAATGTTTTGCAAATGACAGCCCAGCTTAATCTCCTATCTCCCCACCATAACCATCTCTCTGGTAGAACCTAATTATGTTCATTAAATAAATGGAATCCTTTTGGAAGTATTGAAAAGATATTAAAGCAGAGAGAGTTTCACAACTCCAATTACAGAAACTCAATACCTATGAATAGCCTTTTTCGTATTTATTTATAATGAGTGGGAGGCATTCAATACAAAATAAACATGCAAAGCATTGATAAAAACTTTCAGTGAAAACTCTTTTTGAAACATCCAACGTAATTAGATTTTTACTGTGAAAATAATTAATTAGAATATAAAATAACATTGCATTACTTTATAGAAACTAATTAAACAATTTAATTAAGGAATAATATAGACTTGAGTATCAATAATAAAAGTAATTAATTTTTGAATGAGGATAATTCATTAAATCATGTTTTTAATTCTAATTATATTCATTAAATAAATGGAATCCTTTTGGAAGTATTGAAAAGATATTAAAGCAGAGAGAGTTTCACAACTCCAATTACAGAAACTCAATACCTATGAATAGCCTTTTTCGTATTTATTTATAATGAGTGGGAGGCATTCAATACAAAATAAACATGCAAAGCATTGATAAAAACTTTCAGTGAAAACTCTTTTTGAAACATCCAACGTAATTAGATTTTTACTGTGAAAATAATTAATTAGAATATAAAATAACATTGCATTACTTTATAGAAACTAATTAAACAATTTAATTAAGGAATAATATAGACTTGAGTATCAATAATAAAAGTAATTAATTTTTGAATGAGGATAATTCATTAAATCATGTTTTTAATCATTCATTGTTCGCTATATTTACATTGAAATTTTATACTCTTCACTGTGCACTTTATTTACAACTATTGGTGGTTGTTTAACTCTTCACTGTGCACTTTATTTACAACTATTGGTTGTTGTTTTAACTCTTCACTGTGCACTTTATTTACACTATTGGTGGTTGTTTAACTCTTCACTGTGCACTTTATTTACAACTATTGGTGGTTGTTTAACTTTTCACTGTGCACTTTATTTACAACTATTGGTGATTGTTCTAACTCTTCACTGTGCACTTTATTTACAATTATTGGTGGTTGTTTTAACTCTTCACTGTGCACTTTATTTACAACTATTGGTGGTTGTTCTAACTCTTCACTGTGCACTTTATTTACAATTATTGGTGGTTGTTTTAACTCTTCACTGTGCACTTTATTTACAACTATAGGTGATTGTTCTAACTCTTCACTGTGCACTTTATTTACAACTATTGGTGATTGTTTAACCCTTCACTGTGCACTTTATTTACAACTATTGGTGGTTGTTTAACTCTTCACTGTGCACTTTATTTACAACTATTGGTGATTGTTCTAAATCTTCACTGTGCACTTTATTTACAACTATTGGTGATTGTTTAACTTTTCACTGTGCACTTTATTTACAACTATTGGTGATTGTTCTAACTCTTCACTGTGCACTTTATTTACAATTATTGGTGGTTGTTTTAACTCTTCACTGTGCACTTTATTTACAACTATTGGTGGTTGTTCTAACTCTTCACTGTGCACTTTATTTACAATTATTGGTGGTTGTTTTAACTCTTCACTGTGCACTTTATTTACAACTATTGGTGATTGTTCTAACTCTTCACTGTGCACTTTATTTACAATTATTGGTGGTTGTTTAACTCTTCACTGTGCACTTTATTTACAACTATTGGTTGTTGTTTTAACTCTTCACTGTGCACTTTATTTACACTATTGGTGGTTGTTTAACTCTTCACTGTGCACTTTATTTACAACTATTGGTGGTTGTTTAACTTTTCACTGTGCACTTTATTTACAACTATTGGTGATTGTTCTAACTCTTCACTGTGCACTTTATTTACAATTATTGGTGGTTGTTTTAACTCTTCACTGTGCCCTTTATTTACAACTATTGGTGGTTGTTCTAACTCTTCACTGTGCACTTTATTTACAATTATTGGTGGTTGTTTTAACTCTTCACTGTGCACTTTATTTACAACTATAGGTGATTGTTCTAACTCTTCACTGTGCACTTTATTTACAACTATTGGTGATTGTTTAACCCTTCACTGTGCACTTTATTTACAACTATTGGTGGTTGTTTAACTCTTCACTGTGCACTTTATTTACAACTATTGGTGATTGTTCTAAATCTTCACTGTGCACTTTATTTACAACTATTGGTGATTGTTTACCTTTTCACTGTGCACTTTATTTACAACTATTGGTGATTGTTCTAACTCTTCACTGTGCACTTTATTTACAATTATTGGTGGTTGTTTTAACTCTTCACTGTGCACTTTATTTACAACTATTGGTGGTTGTTCTAACTCTTCACTGTGCACTTTATTTACAATTATTGGTGGTTGTTTTAACTCTTCACTGTGCACTTTATTTACAACTATTGGTGATTGTTCTAACTCTTCACTGTGCACTTTATTTACAACTATTGGTGATTGTTTAACCCTTCACTGTGCACTTTATTTACAACTATTGGTGGTTGTTTAACTCTTCACTGTGCACTTTATTTACAACTATTGGTGATTGTTCTAAATCTTCACTGTGCACTTTATTTACAACTATTGGTGATTGTTTAACTCTTCACTGTACACTTTATTTATAACTATTGGTGGTTGTTTAACTCTTCACTGTGCACTTTATTTACAACTATTGGTGGTTGTTTTAACCCTACACTGTGCACTTTATTTACAACTATTGGTGATTGTTTAACTCTTCACTGTGCACATTATTTACAACTATTGGTGATTGTTTTAACTCTTCACTGTGCATTTTATTTACAACTATTGGTGGTTGTTTAACTCTTTACTGTGCACTTTATTTACAACTATTGGTGGTTGTTTAACTCTTCACTGTGCACTTTATTCACAACTATTGGTGGTTGTTTAACTTTTCACTGTGCACTTTATTTACAACTATTGGTGATTGTTCTAACTCTTCACTGTGCACTTTATTTACAATTATTGGTGGTTGTTTTAACTCTTCACTGTGCACTTTATTTACAACTATTGGTGGTTGTTCTAACTCTTCACTGTGCACTTTATTTACAATTATTGGTGGTTGTTTTAACTCTTCACTGTGCACTTTATTTACAACTATTGGTGATTGTTCTAACTCTTCACTGTGCACTTTATTTACAACTATTGGTGATTGTTTAACCCTTCACTGTGCACTTTATTTACAACTATTGGTGGTTGTTTAACTCTTCACTGTGCACTTTATTTACAACTATTGGTGATTGTTCTAAATCTTCACTGTGCACTTTATTTACAACTATTGGTGATTGTTTAACTCTTCACTGTACACTTTATTTATAACTATTGGTGGTTGTTTAACTCTTCACTGTGCACTTTATTTACAACTATTGGTGGTTGTTTTAACCCTACACTGTGCACTTTATTTACAACTATTGGTGATTGTTTAACTCTTCACTGTGCACATTATTTACAACTATTGGTGATTGTTTTAACTCTTCACTGTGCATTTTATTTACAACTATTGGTGGTTGTTTAACTCTTTACTGTGCACTTTATTTACAACTATTGGTGGTTGTTTAACTCTTCACTGTGCACTTTATTCACAACTATTGGTGGTTGTTTAACTCTTCACTGTGCACTTTATTTACAACTATTGGTGATTGTTCTAACTCTTCACTGTGCACTTTATTTACAACTATTGGTGGTTGTTTTAACCCTCCACTGTGCACCTTATTTACAACTATTGTGGTTGTTTTAACTCTTGACTATGCACTTTATTTACAACTATTGGTGGTTGTTTTAACCATTCACTATGCACTTTATTTACAACTATTGGTGGTTGTTTTAACTCTTCACTGTGCACTTTATTTACAACTATTGGTGGTTGTTTTAACTCTTCACTGTGCACTTTATTTACAACTATTGGTGGTTGTTTTAACCCTCCACTGTGCACCTTATTTACAACTATTGTGGTTGTTTTAACTCTTGTCTATGTACTTTATTTACAACTATTGGTGGTTGTTTTAACCATTCACTATGCACTTTATTTACAACTATTGGTGGTTGTTTTAACTCTTGACTGTGCACTTTATTTACAACTATTGGTGGTTGTTTTAACTCTTCACTGTGCACTTTATTTACAACTATTGGTGGTTGTTTAACTCTTCACTGTGCACTTTATTTACAACTATTGGTGATTGTTTTAACCCTTCACTGTGCACTATATTTACAACTATTGGTGGTTGTTTTAACCCTACACTGTGCACTTTATTCACAACTATTGGTGGTTGTTTTAACTCTTCACTGTGCACTTTATTTACAACTATTGGTGCTTGTTTTAACCCTTCACTGTGCACTTTATTTACAACTATTGGTGCTTGTTTTAACCCTTCATTGTGCACTTTATTTACAACTATTGGTGGTTGTTTTAACCCTACACTATGCAATTTTTGCACAACTATTGGTGGTTGTTTTAACCCTTCACTGTGCACTTTATTCACAACTATTGGTGGTTGTTTTAACTCTTCACTGTGCACTTTATTCACAACTATTGGTGGTTGTTTTAACTCTTCACTGTGCACTTTATTTACAACTATTGGTGGTTGTTTTAACTCTTCACTGTGCACTTTATTTACAACTATTGGTGGTTGTTTACCTCTTCACTGTGCACTTTATTTACAACTATTGGTGGTTGTTTTAACCATTCACTATGCACTTTATTTACAACTATTGGTGGTTGTTTTAACTCTTGACTGTGCACTTTATTTACAACTATTGGTGGTTGTTTTAACTCTTCACTGTGCACTTTATTTACAACTATTGGTGGTTGTTTTAACTCTTCACTGTGCACTTTATTTACAACTATTGGTGCTTGTTTTAACCCTTCACTGTGCACTTTATTTACAACTATTGGTGCTTGTTTTAACCCTTCATTGTGCACTTTATTTACAACTATTGGTGGTTGTTTTAACCCTACACTATGCACTTTATGCACAACTATTGGTGGTTGTTTTAACCTTTCACTGTGCACTTTATTCACAACTATCGGTGGTTGTTTTAACCCTTCACTGTGCACTTTATTCACAACTATTGGTGGTTGTTTTAACTCTTCACTGTGCACTTTATTTACAACTATTGGTGGTTGTTTTATATTCATAATAAGTTTACTTTAGAATGAGATTATTCAAAATAACGGTAAATTCCTCTTGTACGTACGCACATTTAACTAGTAGGAATTGTTAATCTATATACTATAGCAATAAATTAGATTTTATGTATTTCCGAATGAGACCCAAATCATTAAACAACTAGATTACGTGCACTCGGCAGAGCGCATACCTTCGTCGCCGCTTATTTGTTTGCTACCAAAATTTATTAAACTGGTGACTTGATAGTGGGAAATCGTCCCACCAAGTTTCATGCAATATGGTTCAATTCTTTTTGATTTATTGAGTTATAAATGACCTTGACCTTGACCTTTGATCGGATCGATCCAAAAATTCTACCAGATGGATTCTAGACATTGTCCAATCGTCGCCTCTAATTCTAGACAATTTGGTTGAATACTTTGTGAGTAATTGAGTTATAAATGGCCTTGACCTTAATCTTTGACCTTTTACCTGGTCACTCCTGTATGTTGACCAATCGTCCCACCAAGTTTTATGAAATATGGTGAAATACTTTTTGAATCACAAATGACCATGACCTTGACCTTTGACCGGGTTGCTCCCAAAATTCTACCAGTAGTTTACTGGACATGGACCAATCGTTTCACCAAATTTCAATAAATTTGGTTGAACAATTTTTCAGTTATGCGAATAACAAGATGATAAATAAATGTAACCTTTCCGTTTTCTGCGAAGATAATCATGAAGTGTACAACACAACGAACTAGCACATACAAAAAGAAATACGTAACACCCCAAATAAATAGTTTCCCTCTCTTTATTTGTCTGTCTGCCTGTAGTCTCTCATGCTCTGAGTGATATTCAGAAAATACAGAATAATCTAAACTTGCCAAAAAAAAATTTAAAAAAAAAATAAAAAACCGGAAAAATGGAAATCAAAAAACATCTGGTGAACCAAGAATTAAGAAAACCCATAAATATGGAAGGAAAAATCCGAAAAAAAATGAAAATTCCAAATATAGGAAAAACTAGAACCGAATTATCCGAAAAGCCGAAAATCTGTAATAATGATAAATAGGAAATCAATCAAAACTTGAAATATGGAGAAAAATATACGATAAGAAAGGAAATCCAGAAAAATTGAAATTGTGAAAATCTGAAAATGCACAAAAATAGGAAAACAGAAAAATCGGATAATAGAAAAGATATCGGTTAAAAGATGTTTCAATTTTGACGGGAGATTCAATAGTGTTTAAATATTTTTAATGATGTAACTCCTATTGCACTGAACTTGCGACTGAGAATACTGACAGTTCTCAATATACCTTCACGCAGATTATTGATTCGCTCCTATGTACAATAGAGATTCAAAAATAATAATAAGTCTTCCTAATTGACAAAAAAGTGCATATTTTGATACTTAAAATACCCCTCCCCATTTAATTTTCTCCCACACAAATCCCTCCATCTAATAAAGGAGAACACAAATGATTGTGTATAAGAGCCAATGTATATGTTTCTTGGAAGCTCTCCATCTCTTCCTATATGATATATCTTTGAATAGAGATTAACTTCATTGCTTCAATTTACATGAAATATTAGGGGAAGTTCAGAGTTATCGGATGGTTTCATATTTCCAATCATATAAGAAAGAAATATAGAAGAAATATTTTTATATTTTAATCAATGATACCTGAAAATATCATAGAAGTCAACTTAATATGTCAAATTATAGTATTTTTCTTATATGATAGTAATTGTAGAGCTGTCCGATAATTCAGAACTTTTCCTTCGTGTCTCTCAATCATCTCAGTCGGAAATTTTATTATAGATGAATTTATATTTCCACTAATTCCACAAACAATCGCAATATCTATCAAATTGAAGTAGTTTACTAATACAGTAAAACTCGTCTACTAGAACTTTCTGAGATATGAACTTCCTGAGTTACGAACTTCTGAGTTACGAACTTCTGAGTTATGAACTTCCTCATCTATGAAGTGTTTTACATTTTCTATGTAGCGTTTTCAAAGAAAACTTTTTAGGGGTAACTGATTTAGATACACGTCCAGGACTTTAAAATAATTTAATAGTTCTTACTTGCAAGTGGTTTTGTTTCTAAAATATGATTCATAAATTGATAAACTGACAACCCTAGCAATTTAATGTATCTGTAGTTGTTTCATTAATTATAACGAGAACCATAGTTTTTCCAACCTGATACCATTTTGTATGTTTAATTACAAAAGAAAATTACAGTAAGAATTCTATCCTCAGATACAAACAATCAACTATTACCAATAAATCAAAAGTTCGTAGGAAAGGAATTTTACTGTATGTCTAAATTTTTAATTAGTATAAAAGAGCAGTAAAATTATTAATGTGCTAACATTAAATCTGCTTCTAAAACTGAGTCAGAGAGTTATAGCTGGCCCACCATATCTTTCTATCTGGGTGTTTTTAAAATTCAAAGAGAGTAGTGAAATAGTCATCAAATATTTGAATGGTTAATTTTTGTCCGTGAGATAGTAATGGACACAGTAACCCAATTCAGCATACTATGCTGGCAGCACTAATTAATTGCTGCTCTCGTACTTCTTTTATTTTTCATTGCCATTTATTTTGTTCCTCAAAATATCCTACATAATCTTGGTAATGAAGTATTTATTCCTTCATTACTCAGAGCCACTTCATATCTTGAGTGCGCTAGATTGTTTTCTATGATTAAAGTCTTAGAAAACTATGAGCGTTGGGGATAACCATGACACAATTTTTGACGTATATCATTTTCTAAAACTTAAACATAGAACACTACTTCATAACTCAGTTGCATTTCATAATTCAGGTCTCCATTACTCGAGTATTTCATAACTAAGGAGTTTTACTGCAATATAAAAAGGGAGGGTTAAAGGTTTAAAAATCTAACCCCGGACCCCAAGAAAGTATCATAAGATGGTGTACTACACTCTCTTCAACCCCAGCAATAAATCTGTCAGTGTTTGTACATTGCTAAGGCAATATAAAGTGAATCAATTAAGGTCTTCAATCTCTCTTCGATTGCATTCGGTCTCCAAACCAATATTCGAATGAATATTCATCTCAAGTATTACATAAGCTACGAATTCTAGCTACAAAACAATAATTACAAGCGACTAAAGAATAAATACAAAATCCATATATTAATCGGTGTCACTCGATCGTTTGTCTTGAGAACAAATTCCAAATATTTACTTTAAAGATAGCATATTAAATAGTTTGAGGGACTATCCAATGATAAATAAACATTTTGTTCTATTTTCGAACATTTAATTTAAAGTAAACAAGTAGAAATTCTCAATCCGGTGAACTAGTTTCAATCGCTAACTAATACCCTGCCGTCCCTAATCATTCCAGAAAGCATCTGCAATGTCACTGACCCTATTGAAAGTATTTACTTGCTCTTCATTTTGCTCGATTGGAATCTAGAGATAAAATGACTGCGATAAAGCCTCTGAAAGGTTTCTCCATAATGAAGACTGCCCTCTAAGTTGTGAAGCCAAGAGTCAGTGGATTGCGTAGTAGGTTTTCTTAAACGATTTCTATCTAAGAAAAGTTATATAATGTGATGGATGAACAGAGCTTATTGGAACACAAATGCGACGTCTGCTCTTACCTATATAGAGAGTTATGGAGGGGCCATAGAAGATTAAAAGGGGTGATCTACTTATTCTTTTACGGCCCCACCATAGATAGATAGAAATACCTATTTTTTTCATCTATTGTGATTAGTATTCATGATACCAGTATCCAAGATGCCAGTATCCAAGATACCAGTATCCAAGATACCAGTATCCAAGATACCAGTATCCAAGATACCAGTATCCAAGATACCAGTATCCAAGATACCAGTATCCAAGATACCAGTATCCAAGATACCAGTATCCAAGATACCAGTATCCAAGATACCAGTATCCAAGATACCAGTATCCAAGATACCAGTATCCAAAATACCAGTATCCTATATACCAGTATCCAAAATACCAGTATCCCAGATACCAGTATCCATGTTACCAATATCTATAATATCCACAGGTATTATGGATGCCAAATAAAATAAAAGTTGAACTTTGATTATAATATTATTTATTTTCCGATAACTTGGATCTTATTCTACTACTCAATTAAATATATATTATACAATATATGTTAATTAAAAGGCAAATCATGCATTAGGATATAACTAGAACTTTCATATCCCACATAAAAAGTTATGTTGGGACCATGAAATATTATGTAAAGTTTTTCAAAAAAGGCCTTAACTTTCTACCCTGATAAATTTTTGTAATATTTTTATAAATAATGTACTTAATTCGGATCCCAAACATCATGAAGAATAAAACATTCGGGAAAGTACTAGCAGGTTTACTTCAGAGTGTGAATTTAATGTAGTGACAGTACCTCTAAAATCACGTGCGGGCTATTTTTATATTGCTGGAATATATTGTAGTCTTGTATAATATCAATTGTACTTTCTTTCAAAGTTTCCCAAGATATTAGGAAAGTTAGTGGTCCGTAAATATGAAATAATGCGTACAGACATGTAGAAAAAATATTACTATATACAGCTGTATTGGTCTATATATTTACTTATTTATATTATTTTAATTAATTTTATCTATCTTCTTATTTAAATTGAATAAACAAATTAATTAAATCATACTACTATTCAGAATCTTGTATTATGAAATATTAAATAATCCCAAAAATGTCAACATTATCTAAATAAATTATTTTATCATAATCTTCAATTATCGGTTTCAATATATAAGTTTTTTTTATAAAGCATCAGGTATAATAATAGCTATACACATCAAAATAGTCTCAATAATTTGAACAATATCCTTAACCCTCTATGTTCAGCACACAGGATTTCATACTCAGTATAGTGACTAAACACGATCACTAGAACCATAAAGTAGAGAGACTGTCAGTCTTTTATTGGTGACAAGAGCCACGGAATTAAATGTGGAAGAATGGTGTTGCAGATCCCTCACAGACACTAAATACCTTCCAAAAAACATCGTCAATCTGCCACTTGAAGAGTCCAAACGACGGAAGAGTTTGACGTTCATGTTGAAAGACTTCCTTTTATGGGAAATTCCGCCTTTCAGTTTTGAGCTGAAAACTCTGATTCATGAGCACCAGACTGACATTATGCCTCTAAAATGAAATAAATCTGAGATGTATTTTTGGTGCAACAGGATCGTCATTTGTTAGTTGGATTGAATGCGTTCTAACTTGGATATGTTTCTTTTTATCGTCTGATATGTTTAGAGTGTTTTAATATTGTATAATATATTACATGGATTGTGTATTAATTTACTGTGGTAGAATTGAAGGGTTAGATTCATTTTTAGGGAATTAATTAATTATTTCTTCTAGATAGTCTGATAAATCGATTGATTATCTTCTTAAATAAATGATTTGTATTGGTTTTACTAAAAAAAATAATACTTCAATGTAAAAGATCGAATTTATTTTATAATTGCGTGCCACGAAATGTTTATTTTTTTCAATTCGTAATTCACGTCCTGTAGCGGACAAAGAATTGTCCGCTTCGTTTGTCGGGCAATTATTCGTTTCTGTTTCGAACACAATAACGATTTGGTAAATTCTGTAAATTCAAATACGACAAAATATTTTAATTTTAGGAAGAAAAATACAATACTAGTAAAACCAATATACATTATCACTTTTAGGGACAAAAAGATGTTGCATTTTTTTAATTATGAAAAATATTTAATGAAAGTAACTGATTAAAAAAATATTTAATAGGAAATCTTATAATGAAAAATAACAACCCATTGTCCAGTTCTAAAACTTAATTAAAATTCTCAGTATAAAACACAATAAATTATTGTCAATTCCATTTAACACTAATTTCTCGCCAGAAAAAGTAACGATTTCTCACTAAAATTTTATCCCCAAATAGATTACCCCGTAAAGACTTTTAAAGGAAACTTCTAACTACTTAAATTTTCAGCCTCAATTGACTGAAAATATTTTTGGTAGCTAACTGCAATGAGTTTATTAGACGGTATGAGATATAATAAAGTTAGTAGGTATTGGTCCATTGAAAATCTAAAAAACAAGATTGTTATTCAGTCTAACCTCGAAAACAGTCGAAAATAATGCATTGGAAAACCTTGAAAAATTACAAATAATTTAATCTTCATAACCTGTAATAATTAAATAAAAAAATTATATTCAATATGACGAGTAACAACAGTATTCATTTACACTATAATACATAAAAGATGTTTACATAAAAAAGGTATATTACAAAATAAATGTATATTGCATCTCCTAATGAATGAGTTTTATTATATGAAAATATGACAGGTAAATATAAATATCGTAATCAATCAATATTTAAATCTATCACTAAAATAAGCAGAAATTTTGTCGTACACTGAGATGGTGAAATTTCATAATGAATAAATACTTAAACTATTGGTTTACTTCACTTAATTTACTCATTCAAAAGATGGCGAAACTTCTATAAATGATTACACAAACTATTGATTAATTTGCCCATCTAAAGGATGGTTACCGTTCAGACTAAATAAATTACTCATCTCACTTTCACACGTGTTGTCTCAGTTCCACCTCATCACTTTTTTCACCTCCACTAGAACAATGGCTGTCTCATCCCGACACTAATCCAGTGGAAGCAACTCTCCCAACTGTCAGAAGAACTTATCATCGCCTCATCTGGCTGAAAGCCAAAGCTAATAAGGTGTTTAATCTGCATTTTATTCCAATGGATCCGAAAGCTTCCCATTTTGTGACTCACTCCAATAAATTCTCCGTAAGAGGATGAAATGTACTCCAGAGTTGATGATATTCTCTGACTTTTATTCTCAACCAATAATAAAAGACTTTTATTCTCAACCAATAATAAAAGACTTTTATTCTCAACTAATAATAAAAGACTTTTATTCTCAACCAATAATGAAAGACTTTTATTTTCAACCAATAATAAAAGACTTTTATTCTCAACCAATAATAAAAGACTTTTATTCTCAACCAATTATAAAAGACTTTTATTCTCAACCAATAATAAAAGACTTTTATTCTCAACCAATAATAAAAGACTTTTTTTCTCAACCAATAATAAAAGACTTTTATTCTCAACCAATAATAAAAGACTTTTTTTCTCAACCAATAATAAAAGACTTTTATTCTCAACCAATAATAAAAGACTTTTATTCTCAACCAATAATAAAAGACTTTTATTCTCAACCAATAATAAAAGACTTTTATTCTCAACCAATAATAAAAGACTTTTATTCTCAACCAATAATAAAAGACTTTTATTCTCAACCAATAATAAAAGACTTTTATTCTCAACCAATAATAAAAGACTTTTATTCTCAACCAATAATAAAAGACTTTTATTCTCAACCAATAATAAAAGACTTTTATTCTCAACCAATAATAAAAGACTTTTATTCTCAACCAATAATAAAAGACTTCCACGCACAATCCGTAATATAATGTCCTGATTGTAATTCTGTTTATGGAACATGGAGACTACAGTTTGTGGACATTTATTAAACGAAAACATTTTTCATCTGTTTAATAACTTGTATGTATAGGGGACGTTATGAGTTTTCGGACAGTTCCATACTTTTGATCATATGAGAAAAGTATATAATGACTACTGAATGAAAGTTAAATAATAATATTGTAATATTTTCTTCTCTTTTATGATCTGAAATGTGAAACCGTCCGATAACTTGGAACCTACCCTACTCATTCAACAAATTAAGATTGTAGAGTATAAACCATGTTTTTACTTGTCCTAACATGTTTTTACTTGTCCTAACATGTTTTTACTTGTCCTAACATGTTTTTACTTGTCCTAACATGTTTTTACTTTTCCTAACATGTTTTTACTTGTCCTAACATGTTTTTACTTGTCCTAACATGTTTTTACTTGTCCTAACATGTTTTTACTTTTCCTAACATGTTTTTACTTGTCCTAACATGTTTTTACTTGTCCTAACATGTTTTTACTTGTCCTAACATGTTTTTACTTTTCCTAACATGTTCTAATTGTCAAACATAAATATATGAAACTGTAATAAAAAAATATTGTTCTTTAGGTATAAAAATAAAATTCTAATAAGGTATATCTATATAGGGTAAACCACGAATTATTAGACGGTTCCACATTTTCGATCATATTAGATAAAATATATAGTAATTAATATTTAACATTTAATTTTGATTATAATGTATTTTCCTGTGATAATATCAAAGTCTGATAATTCCGAGCCTATTATTATGATAAAGTAGAGAAATATGAGAAAATTATGACTAAAAATATCTAAACTTCAATGTCTTACGCACCAAGTCTTTCAATTTCAAAAACAAAATCCAAAGAATCATGGAAGTTTTAAAGAATTTTCAAAGCAAGTAATCAAAAGAAAGAAGTTGCTGAGTGAATGTAACTCATAATGTTTCTTAACAAAGCACTAAAAATAGCCCATGTTACAGAAGAAAGCATCCCTAATCTTCGAAATAAAGCTCATATTTCTTGATTAGGGCTGTAACATTTCTCCTCCGTAGAGACGGCTCAATCTCCGCAATAAACTGCTTCATTAGAGGACTATTTATGCTTCTACGGACAAATTAAATCGAGAGAAATTTACGACAAAACTTTGATAGGATCAGAAGTTAGATGATGATCAGCCTCTCCATGTCCTAAAGGTCAGTTGGAACTTTATTTGCAGGGAACATTTGACTTAATTGGCAGGCTAACATTTTAAAGGATTTCAAACCAACAACTTTAGTCGATGACTATTTTCATTGAATTTTTATTGTGGAACTCGAAACGAATTCAATGCTGTATTTCTTATATTATTCTCGCATTTTAATGATTTATAATTTTATAATGACTGTGAATAGATATTGTATGAATGTTCTTCACCGTAAGAGTTCATCCCTAGTGGAATATTATTTTTATTAACCGCGAATAGATATTGTATGAGTTGACTTCTAGTTGATTATTATTTTTATCTTCTTGCAGAGACGAATTAATTTGATCAATAACCACTTTTGGAAAGTTGTGAAGAATATTTATTACTTTACAAATATCCACAATCCAATAATCATTGAATGTGGGTTCAGTTGAAATGAAATCATACATTCTTTTCTATACCACCGTTCCATTTAAAATAATTAATTAAAACGAATTCAGAATTCATTGCGAAACTATTTGTACAAATGTTCGACTGTTATTTTGCGTGAGAAAGTGTCATATATTTTGTTTATTTGGAGCACTTAAATCTAACGCTATCGTTACCACCTACAAAATGGTCCACTCTTTCTCTCCATTTCTGGTAATTATATTTTAGTCTCCCTGTACCTAGTAACAAAATATAATCCCCTATCGATTATATTCTAGGAAAAAGAAGATGGGCTATCTACGACGACAAATTTTTATCCAAAATATAATATATTGACTTTCATCAGAATTTATGATTATAATGTGTGAATCAGGATAATCTTCAATCATAAATACGATCAATATGACATAATCGGCTAAAATACGATCTGTCGATTGCAAATTTCTTGACTGTGTAGCCTCTCCAACAACACATCTTCCCTTTCAGCCACAGTGAGATTACCGAGATATTTTTCAAGATAAAAGCTAATGTATTCGAAAGTTTCCATAAGCTTTTGTGGCAGCGCCTTTTCTCTCATTTTGAAGCATTAGTAGAATTCTTAGATTGAAACGAATGACGTCTGCATTAGACGAGTTACGCGGGAGAATAATAAATAGACGCTGATAGCTTGCCTAATCATCCCGAAGAGAATTCTATGGTGGGGCCATTGAAGATTATCTGGGGTTCCTCTTCCAATCAATTATGAACTCATATATATATTTGGGTATGTAATTTAGGAACAGTTGAGTACAAAACAATTGGGTCCACCGACAATTGGGCACATGACAAATAGGCTCTAAAACAATTGAGACCAGGAAAATTGAGCCCCAGAAATATGGGCCAATTATCGGGGCCCATATTATTCCTTTGACAGTTTCTGCCATTTCTAAACTTTAATTTTTCGATCAGAATCTAAAGATCTGCAATTATCATGGGACCAACCGATATTAAAGAGACCCCTCCTAATCTTCTATGGCCCCACCATAACTCTGAGTCTTGGGAAACTAACTAAATACAATACTTTTTATTGGCTTTCTCATGCAAAACTAAATCAACAAACTACTGAAAAATATAACTGTGATTTTAGCAATTTATTTCAACGTAAGAAGAGAATTACAAATCAATAATTAATATTATTTCCCTACAGACTTCTTTGAAGTAATTTTATTAATTTATTTATAGCATATTTTCTTTATATTAATTTTTAAGAGTGACACATTGAATTCTAGAAGGAATAGGAAAAAAATTAAAAATAAAAATTAGTTAAGGAAGAGGAAAATGAATATTAATAACAAAACCTCTCGGTTTAACAAATCACTTTGAAAATGTATAAAGTTGATGCAATTTACGTATATATTTATTAATTCTAATAGCAAAAATTTAAATTTTGCATCTGGAGTATCAGTCAGGATCGGAAGGATTAAGATATTATAGGAGATTAAGATTAATCCTAACCGGTTACGGAGTCCTTCTCTATTTTCAAGATACCATAATCTCTACGATTCTTTTTAGTGTGCAATAGAGGGTAAAATTTGCGTTATCGGTCGATTACACAACTTCAATCATATCATATGTGTAATTAAAAATTAAATTGGATAATAATTATTATATAGTTTCTTACTTGTATGATCGTAAATGTGGAAATGTCCAATAACTCAGAATTTACCCCATTGGTGAGCGATTTTTGAAAAATTAGAAAAGAAGATTTTTTACTAAAATTACTAGATCCCAGATTTATAGTCTAACGAAAGTAGTCGAAATAGCGCAAAAAATAAAAGTTTTTATAGCTTTTAAAACTAGTCGTGAGGTTTAAAAAATGGGTCTAGGTCAATTGATCCCCGGTCATTTGATTTCTGGTCATTAGATCCCCGGTCATTTGACTTCCGGTCATTAGATCCCCGGACATTGGATTCCCAGTTATATTTTCCATTTATACACCTACTGTTCATTTATTATATGTGAATATATTATTAATATTTTAATATATAATAGAAATATGTACCTGACAGTCGATGAATTTTTTTAAAAGAAACTAAGTAATAAGGGTAAAAACAGCTAACAAGAAATTAAATCTTTTCTTATTCAAATAAGTAACAGAATATAATTTCAAAATTACGTTCCGGCAACAAAAAATATTCAATGGTAAAATCAAATGTGAAGGTATACCCCACACTTATTATAACTAGTACATATGACTAATCAAATAAATCAGGAGCATGTCTCGTAATTATTTCTCCTGGTATTGAGCTAATTGAGGAGTAACGTTGTAGTGGGATAAAATACTTTGTGCTAGATATCATTGATTGTTGAAGGGTTTAGTAACAAGTCGTTCTGAGTGAATGCATATATTGTTTGATAATAGTTAACGTCTGGAGCCGAGCTGTAAATGTACAAAAGAATACTATTTAGTTTCCACGTAAATCACCATAATATAAACAATATCATATCTATTCATATGTTTGAAAACCCACCTATGATTTGCTACACTTTTGATATAGAAGTCACAATATTATCAAGTTATCACATTACTTTTACAACATATTTAACTATTCCCAAATATTAACCTGAAATATACAAAAGACATTTTAGCATGAATTATATCGGTAGAAACAACAAGAAATATCTTGCTTTTCTACCAACTCATCACTGATAACCTACTAGTACCACAACCAATTCAAAACTAATGTATCACTAGGAATCTTACTCTAGATCTCATCTATAGCACAAAGAAAGTGGGTATGTACTCATTCACTGTCGCAGACAGAATAACTAATTCTGTCCCATTACAACGTTTGACAATTTTATCGGTAGTTATCAGTTAAGCTTTTTTGCCGTAACTATTACAATTATTATCATCATGTAGGTGGGAAAAATCAAACATAATTTTATGGTAGATGTACCATATATACGATAAAATGATTTTCAATCTATCCCACTTACATGATCATAATGTTTGTAATAGTTACAGAGAAAACAGCTTAACTGAAAGTTAGGTATATTCACTTAGCTTGCGAATGAACAAATCAATCGCTGGTTGATAGTTCCTACCACCTGTAACATGTTTTCTAACTAGTTGTAAATCTAAATTATTTGTAAAACAAAAAAATTTGATTTTTTGAGATAATAAGTTCCAGTTGTTTGAATTCTGTTATTTTTTTCTTGATATGCAAAATTTATTATATAAATAGTAAATGTCAAATGTTTAACTCGTTTTATTTATCATTTAAAGAGTAAATGCTAATTTGTATATAGAAATAAAAACCGTTATAAATTATTGTATGCTAAATATATGAGCAAACAAAAATATGACTGGGAATCAAAAGACAGGGGATCAAATGGTATGGGGATCAAATGACCGGGGTTCTTTTAACCTGAGATCATATGACCGAGGATCTTTTTACCGGGGCCACCAATTGATCGGCCACCAAAAAAATAGTCGTTATGATAAATAATGTGTCCTAAAATTGATTTTTTTTATCCACATTATGGGTGGAGCGTAAGTTTGGAAGCAAATGAAAGTGCATATTATAATCCAACGAAAAATAAATTTAATAATTTACAGTTATGTATTATTACATAAGGGTTTTAAGAATTCAAAAATCATAAATTTATTAAAAATGTCCCCCTTGTTTTTAATACTGTTCTTGTGAAATTTCCTTCCAAGATCTCTGGAGCGAACGCTTTAAATCATCCACACTGCGATGGAATTTACCACAGGCCTTTGATTCAAGAATGGACCATACCGAAAAGTCCATAGGATTAACATCTGGGGAGCAGGGAGGCCACATTTCTTTGGACCAAAACCGTGGAAGATGGTCATGGCACCAGTTTTGAGTGACATTTGCAGTATGTGAAGTCGCGCCGTCTTGCTGAAATGTCCATAGAGTGTCATTACCGAAGTGATTCTTAGTTGACTCCAACATTGGCGTCAAAATATTCTCAATATAACATTTAGCATTGATTTTGGCGCCTTGTTCCACAAAAATTAAAGGAGATCTCCAAGTTTCTGAAACGGCGGCCCAGACCATTACTGAAGCAGGTTTCATGGTTCTGTGGACAGTTTTTTGGTTGTATGGGATGTAGTTTGCAATTTTACCAATTATTCTGTCATTCCTCCGGTTGTGAGCCATTTCCACTGTGAAAATTTTTTCGTCAGACCAAACAATTTCACCAGCCGTGCCAGTCTTCAATTCTCTCAGAAGTGCTTTGTTTCTCTCCAATCTCTTTTTCTTTACAGCTTCTGACAGAGTCTGTCTCTTTTGGAGAATGAAAGAGGACATCTTTAGGTCTTCTTTGACAACTCTTCTCATTGTTCTGGGACTCACATTAGCTGTTTTGGCTAACAATCGTATTGACCTTTTCGGGTTCCTCCTGATCTTCTCTCGGGCACATTTTATCAGTTGTTTGGTGCATTGTGAGCGTGGTCTACCACTTCTTGGACGATCAGTCAAGTCTCCTCTCTCATTAAAACGCTTCACACACTTCCAAACAGTCGATCTCGCTATTGAGAGAGTCTTTGAAATGACGGAATCTGACTTCCCGGCACGGTGTAGAGCAATAATGGCTTCTCTTTTGTCTGACATTTTTGAATTGACTAAATTTTTGTTAAAAATAACACTTCCACGTCATAATGTAGTGTCTCTACTATAGTTCAAACCCTATCACCTACTTAGGAACTTATTTTTAAGAATTATATTAATGTTTGAAAAATTGCTTCCAAACTTACGCCCCACCCTGTAGAAACTTTCTTTCCATGGTAACTATGCCATTCTTGTTTATTTGTTAATAGATGATATTTAATTATTATTCATAGAACTTACGCAATATTCAAGGCAGCTGTGAACATATATTTTAATTGACTATGAGTTAAACTGTTCAGTATATTAATAGTAAATATAACCCATATTTTTTAATTTTATGTATTTTCTTATTGTAAAATGAAGTAACAACATGAAAGAAAATATAATTTAATTTACCAAATTATAATTTTGGTGTTTGAAAATACAACAAACTCAAATTGAATAGCACATTTAAAAACAAAAACTGCAATAATAAATCCTATAACAATAAATCATTTTATTTTTTAATTACACATTATTCGAAGAAATAACTAACATTTCATTGGCATTTTCAACTGCCCCGCTTAGCCTTTTGTCACTCACAATCATTTCTAATTTTGCTAAGCTTTTTTCAACTTAAACTGTGGTTACAGGAGCATATTTAAAATACATAAGAAGTTGAGTTAAATTTCTTTCATTATCCAATTCTTGCGTTCCAACAATTAAGTCTCTTATTTTGGTTGTATTTTCTTAACCAGGATAGTTAGCAACCTTTTTTTAAATTTCAGCACCCACGTTACTGTATGTATTATATTTTGTTCTCCTGATTGATTATACCTGTCACATATTTACCTACCTTGTATTTATTTATTAAATAAATTGATTCATAAATCATATTTTGTTTAATTATGTTATTACGTTTTCTTTGGACTATAACTATATCCCATATTTATACTATATATTTATACTATATATATACTATATATTTATACTATATATATTTATACTATATATTTGAATATCTCACGAATGTTTATTTATATAAATAATTAATATATAAATCTGTTAAAGATATATCTGGCATGTGAAGGTTTATTTATCATAGTTTTTATATCCATCTATGCCGTAACTACTAGTTTAATCTTTTAATTTCTAGTCAAAACAGCTTTAATAGTCAAAATAGCGTTTATGCCATAAACGCTATTTAACTTTATTTTTGTAGCAAAATAGCGTTTATAGCATAGAGCTATAAATCTGGACTCTATTTATTACCTTCGAATATTGCGGAAGGTTATGTTATGATCGGCAATGATTGTGATCGGCAATGATTTATTCATTGATTCGATAAAGAATAAATTTATATAATATCCGAGCTGAAATTTGTTTCCGAATATGGAATAGTATTTAATATGTTAAATCATAAAATAACAAATATATTTGTAATCGAATTTAAAATTAGATTATATTTTCATTTATATTCATATATTTATCATAAGTAATTAGCGCCACCTGTCTTATTAATTAGAAACCAAATTCTAGAGATTTCACCTCATGGGTTTCAGTTTAGTTTTCGACATGCTAAAGTAAACACCTAAAAATATGTACCTATAGTAACTGTGTTCCCCAAATTAGGTAAGAGTTATTTGTGTGTAATATTTTGTTAATAATTTTTTGAGAATAGCGTTAGCGCTATACTCTTTTTTAGGTTTTATACTTTATTAGTGTTCAGTTCACCCTATCGTGCTAACGCTAAAAATTCCTATCCTATCCTGTCCTACGGCCTTCAAATCTGAATTTCTAGCTTAAATTTGTGTGCCATTTTGAATCCTTCTAATTTCTTTTGTTTGTCTATAAATTCTTTTAAAAAGTTTGCGATTTGAGTTAGTTCAAAATGCGACTTTAACTACTATCATTATTTTCCATGTTTAAGTTTAGAAACCTTTATTTTGTCATAGATTTGTGTAATTTGTTTATTATGTTATTTTAAAGTTAGTTTTGTATCTGCTTGCAGGTACCGTTTTGTTCGTTACCCTGATCATTAATTCAAAACTACAAATCTCCAAATGCATTTAACTCCATCCTCATCCCTTCAACAATTAATAAAACGCGTTACCTAAAATGAATAAAAAAGAACACAGAATTTGAGGCCAGAATAAATACAAGGCGAAGTATAAAAAATATTAATCCACTAAATTTGTCGAGTGCGATTACAATATTTAAATAAGAAACACTTTAAAGGTCCCCTCCAAGCAAATTTTTTATTGCTTTAATCAACGAGGCTAATGTTTCTTATCATTTTTCTGCAAACCGCTTTAAATATGATAGCATATTTTTAATTTTGTATGCTTTTAAAGATTTTTAAAATCAAAACTCTACAAAACCTATTTTACATCCGACTTGCTAAATTTTCAGTTTGAAGAAAAAGAATGTACGCCATTTGTAAACTAAGTATTAGGTATAATAAATCCATTTCATATTTGTGTAAAGGAATAAAATTGGTTAAATTTATTATAGAACATTTATATACTTTAGGAAACAATTAATATCTTAAACGAAGGCCAAAAACGCATTGTTTGCTTATAAAATTCAAATGTGAAATCAGAACAAAGAGTGTACAATCTTCTTCTTCAGCGTCAGATTAGTGATTCGTACAATTGTTGCACACAGAGTATTAAAAACTTTACAAGCAAATAATAAAATATATAATGAACCGAATTGTATGCTGTAAACAGAATAATGATCGAAGTCCTTAGTTCTTTGATATCATGAAATAAACTCATTTTTTTCCCCGGAGCCTTGAGAGAACCTTTAAGTATTTTCAAAATAGAATAAACTGTAATTTTAACAATATGTTTAAATGAATATAATATATGATATTACTATTGATGGAACTATACAGTACCTGATGTTCATCGATTGATGATTCCATTAATATCAAGTTTAGGTTTAGCATCAATATATATACGGTAAAGCTCGTACAACAGACAGTACATGTACCGTCCGCTATGCTGATCAAGGGACGCTATGCGTGACTGAGGTTTTACTTCAGTTGGGGATTTAAACTTTGTAAGATTCCTTAACAGTATTTCAAAGATATGCCAATGAAGGTAAACAATCTCAGATAAATATTAAAAGAAAATTTTAATGAAAATCTTCTATACTAATAATTTCCTTAGTGTGTTTATTTATTTATTTATTTGGTGTCCGCTTTTACACGACGGGTATTAAACCTGAAGAATGTAACTATGATACGCACGGGAATACATTGACTTGATATTTAAATTCCCTTTATTTTTTATTCAATTTTAAAATGTATTTTATCTATAAAATAAAGTAGACTATGCAGAAAATTTAATTTTAATTGAATTCATTAAAAGTAACCTAATAACGGGTAATAAATTGGTATTGAAGATGACCCGTTATTTTCAACGGGAATACTCTAGTATATAATATTCATATAACTATTCATATATATAAATGTACGAAATAATAAGGTAGGTATAACTGTGGCTTAAAGTACTATAGAATATGATATAAGAAGTAAATATTTTCAAAATTCACATGCATAGATAGATACCTACATTCAAATTAATATACATAGCGTAAATAACAATCATTTATTAAACTGAATTTTTTTTATTTCATTCTTATTTTTTTTGCTTGGTATAAATAAATAAATGAATAACAATTATTATATCAAATTGTCTGAATTTCGGTGGAACGATTAGTCAATGTCCAGGAAACCATTTGGTAAAATTTTGGGATTGATCCAGTCAAAGGTCAAGATCATTTATAACTCAATAACATAAAAATATAGAATAATATAGAATAGTCACACCATTTTTTAATTTCTATTGAACTTTTCTAATCTAAGAAAATATGGTAGAAAATGGTAAAAAAATTAATACTGAAAATATGAAAATCAATACATTAACTGTTCATTGTAAATTACAATACCTTCGAATATAATCAATGTTTGTACTGGATATTTGATATACGAATAAAATATTAGTCCATCCATATAATTCAAAGAGGTCGTTGTAGTGAGTTGCAGTTCGGTAGAACGGACAATTTTTGTCCTCTGTAGGGCGACTCCGTTTAAAGATCGTCCACTATACGAGCTTTACCCGTATACTGATTTGAAAAAGTATTTTTTAATTTCAAAAGTCAAAACTATGATTATTTTCAATTAATAATTTTCGTGTGACCCCCGTATCAATGATACTGCACCAAATTATTAGTTTTTCTTGTCAATTATTACTGTTTCTTTGATTTTTCTCTTATTTACACAAACTTTATGGGACGCTGTTGATAGAATGACTATTAAACCCATTTTGTGACACACGGACAGACAGACAAACGAACGCGGCCCTTATTATTATAGTATAGATTAATTCCTCCAAAAAACAATGAGATGCTTCGTTGAAATCCTATTGTCACATTCGTCGTATTTTCACCACCACACATACTGTGGTCTAGATTCCATCTCGACATATTCGTCGCATAGAACCTATATTCCCTCCCAATATTGTCTCGATATGAAATGTTTTACAGCCTATTCTAATAAGTTTGGCTACACATAGCATCTAGGCATCGCTTCAGAAAATTGTTTCCGAGTTTTAGGCGTAGTGGACTGCAATACTGATATATAATATCACAGCGTCACACACCGGGTACAACAAGCTTTCAAAAGATAAACATCCTGTTGCTAAATCGAATATATTTCGAAATCCAACATTGGATCTTTTTCGATTCTCTTTTTTTCGGCAAAATGGAAAGTAGAAGTTCCGATTCGGTCAGTTCGAATAATGTTTCAGAGAATAAAAACAAATCTAATACCAAATATCGCCTGCTCGAGATTTCGGTCGTCGTCGTGGAATCTATTTGGCTTAGGCTTCGATCCTATAATTGCATTGTTTTTTGTTATTTCCTATTTCGAACACGGGAGTTCGAGCACTACTATATAGTACCATTTTGGTGACAGTTGCGATGTTAAAGCGCGTGGTGGCGAGAAAGCTATGTTAACTCATACATTATTCATAATTGGATTAGTTACATAGAATTGCTGATAGTTAATTGGCAATGAACATAGCACGGAGAGTTACTTTATTACGACTGTTATGCAATATTGTTAGTGACCATAAAAATATACTGGCAGTTTGATAAAACGTACCACAGTAGGTAATTTATATTAATCGTTTTAACACTTTTCTTGATAAAGAAACAATTTGTTCTCAATTTCACATGAAAAAAAGGTTTAACAATAATTATATCACTATATTTTTAAATTATATATTCCAATGGTAAAATAAATATAGTTTTCTTCAATTGTTTTAGCTTTTAATGGAAAGTCCAAGAAAAAAAATCACCAGCTTTTTTTTTCAACAAATTTGGTAACTATTACGACCATCGACATATTGAAACAGCTTATGCACCCTCACCCATGCTCTCACTCTCACACTCCCTCTCCCACACCCTCACTCTCTCCCTCAGCCTCACTCTCTCTCATTCTCTCTACCTCAACGACAACAATTCCAAAGAACACTGAAAGGACAACTGAAAATCCGAGAATGGTCCAGATTTTATAGATAACGAGAATTTATTCGAAATCGTTTCAGCCGAATTTATATCGATGTTCTAATATTCTTTTGAAACCCATTTCAAGCTGTTGTACACGTGAAAAGGAATATAGAAATATTGATTCGTATTATATACATATGGATAATTGAATTATACTTTACTATATCTTTGTTAATTGAAATAATTTAGTGATAGACCGATTTTAAATTATTGAGCTTTTTCAATTAGTCTACGGAGATCACTAAGAAGATTTAAGTTACTTTTGGGAAAGAAGGGTATTTTGATCATGAAATATAAAACTGCTAATTGTTAGTAAATAAGAAATAAAAATATGATTATAACTTATGATCATATTTCAATACACAACATGAATGGATTTAACTTATTAGTAATTTTATTTAACTTTAATTTCAAATTTTGGAGCAAGTAAAGATAACGGACCAGAAACGGACCAAGTAAAGTTAACGGACCAGAAACGGACCAAGTAAAGTTAACGGACCAGAAACGGACCAAGTAAAGTTAACGGACCACAAAACTATTTTTAAGTTTTAAAAAATATTTGCTTTAGTATTTTATAATTATACAACCTTATAAATGATAATATTAATGATAATAAATTAATTTTTCATATTTTATTAATTGAAAGAATTGATAAAAAACGTGATCCATTTTGAAGTTGTGAAGAACGCGTAGTCAAGTGGTGAGTCAGTGGCCGAAATAATATCGCGTCTTTTGGGACGCTAAAATCCTTATTTTTGGGTCACGTGACTGGCAATCTAGCGTCAGTTTAATGGAATAATGATATAACTGAAACAAAATTTAATGGAGAAATGATAAAACTGAAACAAAATAAGTTTTTACACCGTGTTCCTTAGCGTCCTGCAATCACTGCAACACTTCTTCTCTCTAGAGTAGTTTATCTTAACTCTATGCGCGTAGTAAAAGATGGAAAAAACTTCTTCTTCAATCCTTTAATTTGGTATCTATGATTCCAAAATTATATTTTTATTCGTATTATTGGTCGGATATTTAATAATTTATCCAAGTAAGGTTAACAGACAAGAAATCAAGCTAGTAAGCATAACGGACCAGAATTTAAAATCCTAAATTTTAAATAAAGTTATCTAAACGTTAATATAACTATTTAAGTGTTCTCCAAATTATAAGCAATTCTTAAGGATATACAGTTGATTAAAGGAATGTTTTTATTATAGATATCAAGGCAAGAGGTAATCCATGGATTAGTTATCATCCTCTGATTTGTGTGAATCGATATATTTCCCTTTTCTATCAAGTATCCGATCTATCAACTCTACATTCGATCAATTATCCGTTTTATCAATTCTCAATTTTATCAATTATCCATTCGATCAATTGTCCATTCGATAAATTCTCTATTCGATCAATTATCCGTTCTATAAATTCTCCATTCAATCAATTATCCGTTCTATCAATTCTCCATTCGATCATTTATCTATTCTATAAATTCTCTATTCGATCAATTCTCCATTTAATCAATTGTCCGTTCTATCAATTATCCATTCAATCATTTATACGTTCTATCAATTCTCCATTCGATCAATTGTTCGTTCTATAAATTCTCCATTCGATCAATTACCCGTTTTATCAATTCTCCATTCGATCATTTATCTGTTCTAAAAATTCTCTATTCGATCAATACTACATTCAATCAATTATCCGTTCTATCAATTCTCGATTCGATCAATTGTCCGTTCTAACAATTTTCCATTCGATCAATTATCTGTTCTATCAATTCTCCATTCGATCATTTATCCGTTCGATATAATCTCCATTCGATATAATCTCCATTCGATATATTATCCGTTCTAACAATTTTCCATTCGATCATTTATCCGTTCTATCAATTCTCCATTCAATTATTTATCCGTTCATTCAATTCTTCATTCGATCAATTGTCTGTTCTATGAATTTTCCATTCGATCAATTATGCGTTTTAACAATTCTCCATTCGATCAATTATCCGTTTTATCAATTCTCCTTTAGATCTATAATCCATTCGATCCATTCTTCATTCGATTAGATATCCATTCGATCCATTCTTCATTCAACTAGATATCCATTCGATCATTTATCCGTTCTATCAATTCTCCATTCGATCAATTATCCGTTTTATCGTTTCTCCATTCGATCATTTATCTGTTCTATAAATTCTCTATTCGATCAATTCTCCATTAAATCAATTATCCGTTCTATCAATTCTCCATTCGATCAATTATCCGTTTTATCGTTTCTCCATTCGATCAATTGTTCGTTCTATAAAATCTCCATTCGATCAATTATCCGTTCTATAAATTCTCCATTCGATCATTTATCTGTTCTAACAATTTTCCATTCGATCATTTATGCGTTTTAACAATTCTCCATTCAATCAATTATCCGTTCTACCAGCTCTTGATTCGATCAATTATCTGTTTTATCAATTCTCCTTTCGATCTATTTTCCATTCGATCAATTCTTCATTCGATTAGATTTCCATTCGATCATTTATCCGTTCTATCAATTCTCCATTCGATCAATTATCCGTTTTATTGTTTCTCCATTCGATCAATTATCCGTTTTATCGTTTCTCCATTCGATAAATTCTCTATTCGATAAATTCTCCATTCGATCATTTATCTGTTCTATAAATTCTCTATTCGATCAATTCTCCATTCAATCAATTATCCGTTCTATCAATCATCCATTCAATCATTTATCCGTTCTGTCAATTCTCCATTCGATCAATTGTTCGTTCTATAAATTCTCCATTCGATCAATTATCCGTTTTATCAATTCTCCATTCGATCATTTATCTGTTCTATAAATTCTCTATTCGATCAATTCTCCATTCAATCAATTATCCGTTCTATCAATTCTCGATTTGATCAATGGTCCGTTCTAACAATTTTCCATTCGATCAATTATCCGTTCTATCAATTCTCTATTCGATCATCTATCCGTTCGATCAAATCTCCATTCGATCAATTGTCCGTTCTATAAATTCTCCATTAGATCATTTCTCCGTTCTAACAATTTTCCATTCGATCATTTATGCGTTTTAACAATTCTCCATTCAATCAATTATCCGTTCTACCAGTTCTTGATTCGATCAATTATCCGTTCTATCAATTCTCCATTCAATCATTTATCCGTTTTATAAATTATCCATTCGATCAATTATCCGTTCAATCAATTCTCCATTCGATCATTTATCTGTTCTATAAATTTTCTATTCGATCAATTCTCCATTCAATCAATTATCCGTTCTATCAATGCTCGATTCGATCAATTGTCCGTTCTATAAATTCTCCATTCGATCAATTATCCGTTCGATCAAATTTCCATTCGATCAATTATCCGTTCTTACAATTTTCCATTCGATCATTTATCCGTTCTATCAATTCTCCATTCAATCATTTATCCGTTCAATCAATTCTCCATTCGATCAATTGTCCGTTCTATAAATTCTCCATTTTATCAATTATCCGTTCTATCAGTTCTTGATTCGATCAATTATCCGTTTTATCAATTCTCCATTCAATCATTTATCCGTTCTATCAATTCTCCATTCGATCATCTATCCGTTCGATCAAATCTCCATTCGATCAATTGTCCGTTCTATAAATTCTCCATTCGATCATTTATCCGTTCTAAAAAATTTCCATTCGATCATTTATGCGTTTTAACAATTCTCCATTCAATCAATTATCCGTTCTATTAGTTCTTGATTCGATCAATTATCCGTTCTATCAATTCTGCATTCAATCATTTATCCGTTCTATAAATTCTCCATTCGATCAGTTATCCGTTTTATAAATAATCCATTCGATCAATTATCAATTCAATCAATTCTCCATTCGATCATTTACCTGTTCTATAAATTTTCTATTCGATCAATTCTCCATTCAATCAATTATCCGTTCTATCAATTCTCGATTCGATCAATTGTCCGTTCTATAAATTCTCCATTCGATCAATTATCCGTTCGATCAAATTTCCATTAAATCAATTATCCGTTCTAACAATTTTCCATTCGATCATTTATCCGTTCTATCAATTCTCCATTCAATCATTTATCCGTTCAATCAATTCTCCATTCGATCAATTGTCCGTTCTATAAATTCTCCATTTGATCAATTATCCGTTCTAACAATTTTCCATTCAATCATTTATCCATTCTATCAATTCTCCATTCAATCATTTATCCGTTCAATCAATTCTCCATTCGATCAATTGTCCGTTCTATTAATTCTCCATTCGATCAACTACTTTCGATAAATTTTCCGGATCCAATTAGAACTATAACTGAAAGAACTCTAGTCTCTAGGCAGTTCAGTTCTAGAACTTCCCGCAGTACCGCCGGATTATATGGTATTTTGCCTTCTTTTCGACAATTTTTGTACTTCCAATATTTGTTGATTTTTTATAGTCGTGCCAATAAAAAATCTGCCTATTAATTCTCATTTTCATTTCTTGTGTAAATAATAGACAGTTACTAAAATATGGAAATAATTTATACAATGTCATATTAACTATATGTTAATAAATTGAATAGAAATTCAACCCCAAGGAAAATATAATAAACTAGATTATGTGCATTCGGTAGAGCGCATACCTTCGCCGAGGCTTAGACCCGTTCTCTCCCAAAATTTAATAGACTGCTAACTGGATAATGACCAATCGTCTCACCAAGTTTCATGCAATATGGTTCAATACTTTTTGAGTTATTGAGTTTTAAATGATCTTGACCTTGACCTTTGACCAGATCGCTCTCAAAATGCTACCAGACGGTTTCTGGACATTGACCAATTGTACAATCAAATTTCATACAATTTGGTTGAATTCTTTTTGAGTTATTGAGTTACAAATAGCCTTGACCTTGATCTTTGACCTTTGACCCGATCGCTCCCAAAATCTAGCAAAATGGTTCATGTATATTGACTAATCGTCCCACCAAGTTTCATGCAATATGATTCAATACTTTTTGAGTTATAAATGACCATGACCTTGACCTTTGACCGGGTCACTCCCAAAATTCTACCAACAGGTCACTGGACATGGACCAATCGTTGCATCAAATTTCAGGCCATTTGGTTGAATACTTTTTCAGTTAGGCGAATAACAAGATGATAAATAAATAAATAAATGCCGATGAAAACATGACCTTCCCAATTTCTGCAAGGGTAAATATATTTAGTAGTATAAAGAAATACATATGTGTGTAAAATTGAATAAAAACATCTAAAAATTAATAGATATTACATTTTATTTTCGAGTACTATTCTCACAGCGTGAATACTAGTAACAGTATTCTCTTCATTTATTTTCTAACTCTATTAAAGTTTTAATAAGTGCAAATCAAGCTCAATTTTGAGTTTTAAATAATAATAGAAAAGAAAAATTCACGTGAAGAAAAGCAGGAATTTCTTTAAGGGTTTCAATTATTGTGCAAAATTTTCAAGTTATCGAGAGAAAATAAGTTGAAGTGCTTTTACTGAAGTTATTCTGGAGATCCTTTCAGTCAAGGTATACCGCCACATTTGGACCGATATGCTTGATTTACTTCCAGAGAGAACCTGTTCCGTACGGAGTGGAGTTCCGTGATATCTTGGGAATAATGTTAAGGATACATAGAAAGAAAAATAATAAAAAGTCACAATATTTTGTAGCACACAATGAATCTGAAAAATAAATATGATAGGATTACTGTTTATATGGAAATCATTAAAGATTCCACTAAATGTTCTTGTTATAATGTGCTATAATGATTTTTAATTAGAATTTACCAATGGATTTTATCAAATAAAAAGTGCATTCACAACGAGATTATTCTTCATACAAAGTACGTGATTATTTTCCATAAAAATCATATCCACAACGTGATTATTTTCCATAAAAATCATATCCACAATGTGATTATTCTTTATTAAAATCATCACCACAACATGATTATTCTTCATTAAAATCTTATCCACAACATGATTATTCATTATTAAAATAATATCCACAAAGTGATTATTCTTTGTAGAAATCTAATCCACAACGTGATTATTCTTTATTATAATTCATATCCACGAAGCAATTATTCTCCATAAAATCATATGCACCGCTTGATTGTCACCCCCGTCAGTATTTCATTATCGTAATGTGTCTGTCTGTATGTCTGTCTGTCTGCCTGTCTGTCTGTATGTCTGTCTGTATGTGGTCTATCACGCTTTAAGTTTTATTCTGAAAATCCACAAATACGGAAAAATCTGAAATTGAAGAAAATCCTGGAGAAACTAAAACCCAAAAAAAAGAAATCGTAAAAATTTGAATATCCGGTATAACAAGGGTCCTGAAAAACCTGAAATAAAAATAAGAATTGGGAATCGAAAAATTTGAACCGAAATCAAGAAAATAAAAAAAAATAAAGGAAAAAATGATTGAAAATACGAAAGAAAACATAGTGAAAAAAAAAATCTGATAATTCGGAAAAATAGAATAACAGAAACATTTTAAAAAACAGATAAATCAGAAATTCGAAAAAAATGAAATTCCGGAAAAACAGCAATCCTGATAAAATCTTTGTAAGAACCGAGGATCCAGAAATTCAAAAATCCGGTAAACCTAAAATCCAGAAGTACTGAAAATCCTGAAATTCCGTAAGACAAACATCCAAAAACCGACAATTCTGTAATATGGAAAACCTAATTCTGGAAAATCTGCAATTCGGGAAACTGAAAATTCAGAAGACAAATAATTGTAAGCCCGGAAAATTCTATAAGATGGAGAAAAAAGGAAAACCGAAAAAAATTCAGAAAATAATGTAAGGCAGAAAAAAATAATTTTTGATTGGAAATTCACTAGTTCATTATAAAAATCATATCCCCCGCTTGATTATTCTTCATAAAAATCATATCCCCCGATGATTATTCTTCATAAAAATCATATCCCCCGCTTGATTATTTTTCATAAAAATCATATCCACCGCTTGATATTTCTTCATAAAAATCATATCCCCCGCTTGATTATTCTTCATGAAAATCATATCCCCCGCTTGATTATTCTTCATAAAAGTCATATCCCCCGATGATTATTCTTCATAAAAATCATATCCCCCGCTTGATTATTCTTCATAAAAATCATATCCACCGCTTGATTATTTTTCATAAAAATCATATCCACCGCTTGATATTTCTTCATAAAAATCATATCCCCCGCTTGATTATTCTTCATGAAAATCATATCCACCGCTTGATTATTCTTCATAAAAATCATATCCCCCGCTTGATTATTCTTCATAAAAGTCATATCCCCCGATGATTATTCTTCATAAAAATCATATCCCCCGCTTGATTATTCTTCATAAAAATCATATCCACCGCTTGATTATTTTTCATAAAAATCATATCCACCGCTTGATATTTCTTCATAAAAATCATATCCCCCGCTTGATTATTCTTCATGAAAATCATATCCACCGCTTGATTATTCTTCATGAAAATCATATCCACCGCTTGATTATTCTTCATAAAAATCATATCCACCGCTTGATTATTCTTCATAAAAGTCATATCCACCGCTTGAATATTCTTCATAAAAATCATATCCCCCGCTTGATTATTCTTCATAAAAATCATATCCCCCGCTTGATTATTCTTCATAAAAATCATATCCCCCGCTTGATTATTCTTCACAAAATTCTAAACACTCGCTTTTAAGTTAACCCTATTCTATGGAACAATACAGCAATAGCCTGATGTTCGAAAACTTAATAAAAGATCGAGCTGGCAACAGAATCTACATAATTGGTCAGCAGCTGAATTGTAAGTGTGCGAGTCCAATCTAACAGACAGTAAAAACAGTTCAAAAAGTTAAAAAGACAACAACAGATACAGTTTCAAACGGCAATACAATCACACAAAGTGATTCTAACTACAGAAATATTTATCAAAACCAGATTAAATGGAAAAGTAAATTCTTCAATAGACCGAGACACTAAGACCTATATATAATAAAATTATTGTAGATGTTGTAAGTTCCGAGTTACTGACCGCTTTTAAATATTAAATCATATACGAAAAAATAATAAGAAAATAATTATTTGATTCGTTTTTAAAACTTAGCTAAATAAGAACCAGAACATATCGATGTATAATAATCACAACAAGAATCTAGGTATTTATACAACATCATTCGATGTAATGAACTCAACTGTCTTAGACCCATTCTATAGTAGCAGTTAGAACGCCGCGTTTTCACTGCTCAGTTTACGCCTCTTCAATTAGTCACGGTTAAATGAATAGAAAGCCAATTTGCAGTCTTTTCTAGCGTTTCTATACCGCCTTCCATTCATGTAATTGTGATTATTTGAAGAGACGTAAATTGGGCGGTGAAAACACAACGTTTTAACTGCAAGATAGAATGGACCCTAGCTTAGCTTCTCACATTATTTGAGAACATATAAAATGGAAATGTAACTTAATATTGTATGGTGTTGCCCTCGTAGCTTTACTTCAATTAGAGTTAATATAGTAACTAAACTTTCATTATCC